>ML777763.1:236547-247053 GCA_009831015.1 Picea engelmannii | reverse complement strand
TGTTGTGAAACAAGGTTCAAACAAAATAGTTTAATCACTCCCCCAATTCAACAAGGGTTGCTCAAGAACCAGTGACCTGTGTGAAGTGATTTGTGGAATCATCCAATCGATGTCAATTATTTCTCCATCTCCATAATCTGTATCGCTGTGCAACATTATTGTATCAATTATTGAGATTTGTATCACTGTGCAACATGATTGTAACAGCTATGGATAAAGTAGTTCAAACTCTGTAACAGCTATGGATAAAATAGTTCAAACTCTTTAAATTTAAATTTACATTACATGATTTTTAAACATTTAAATCATTTTTTATAATACAAGAAACATTGAAATGTTTTATGTTTTTCAATTATTACAAATACAACTAATAATATAAAAAATATTAAAATGTTTTATCATTTTTTATTTAGTTTTACAGATTATATAATTTAGTCTTATTTTAGTTTTAAATCATTATTTTATCAATTTTCAAATCTAATTGATAATATAAAAAACATTAAAAAGTTTTATTTTTTTTATTTAGTTTTACAATTTATATAATTTTATTTTATTTAGTTTTAAATAATTATTATTATGAATTTTAAAGGCAGGGACTACGTTGCCTTGCAACACTTGTTAGAAACAGTAAGAAGCAGGCTTTATTCTTCTCTACCACCTTATCGATGGCCTTAAAATGAAAGGGAAAGGAATTTAATCTTCTCTAGAACCTCCTTCAATGGTCTTAAAAAGCAGTAACTAGAGGAATTTAATCTTCTCTACCACCCTTAAATGGTCTTAAAAAGCTGTAATGAGTACAATTTAATCTTCTCCACGGCCTCATTAAATGGTCTTAAAAATAGTAACGACTAGAATTTAATCTTCTCTACAATCATTCAGGTTCTTTGAAAGACTCTTGTACGCTATCATCCACGTTTTCATTTTTTAATATACTATGTTGTCTCATATCAATAAGTGACGTTCATAGATAGATAAGGTCATTTGGATAGAGTTATTGACGATAAATTGAAAAACAAATTTGACCTATTTTAAATATTAGACTTTTTAACTTTGTGTGGTTGTGTTTTTCCATTAGTTTTTTTTTGTGAAGAAACAATTTAGACATTTAAAAGAAATCATGGAATTGTATATATTACTTGTTGAGATTGCAAACCCCGATGGATCCATGTATGTATTCAAAACTTCAATTTAAACAATGAAAAATTGCAATTTTACTCACAATTGAATTGTCATATTCTTGTGATAATTTCTCGAAATTTTTTAAAAAGGTAATAGTTAAACTTGATGTTGTAATGTGGGTAAAGCTATATATGAGGTATACCAAATATACCCCCCATAATTTAGATCTATCAAACATGCAAATGGATCAAATCTTTGGAAGGGCATATCTTCCCTTAAATTTTTGCACCACAACAAATTATTTGCACCTACATGGATTTGATCACTCTAGACGCTTGGTATATACAAGATTAAGATGAACCTAAGTTGCTTTTAAAAAAATTGTAACTGAGGGAGGAAGTAATTGATACCCTTAAAAGTGGTGATGCTAAATTTGCTCAACATACTCATGAAGTTTGGGTGAAACCCTGAAACCTTTCACACAGAACCTAGCTAGAGAAAATTCACACAAAGCTTGCAAAAATAATTATAGAGAGAGAGATGCAAGAATGAAAGAAAGAATAGAATTGTATTAACACTACATGAATAGTAGGATGAATAATACACCTAATATATAGCATGATGGCTAAGTGAATGTGCCATAGATAGATGTATGCCTAAGTGAATGCACTATAGATAGGTTCTAGAGTGATCTGGAGCACCATAGTAGTGATCAAGAGTGATCTAAACACTCACTAACAGAAACATGACTTATATTCCACCTAGTCTAAGTCAATTGTCAATGCAATCATCAGTTAATTGAGTCACACGTGTGGAGATGTGTTGGGGACACAAAGTTTTGGGTTCAATTTTTACGCGCAGCAAAAAACAGAGTTGTGCACGCTCATTCCATAGTTTTGCACGCGCCTAAGGAAATGCGTGAGGAATGACATAGAGTGCGCATTGGACCGAGTTTTGACAGTTTTGCGCCACACTTAAAGACTACCAGGTATGCGGCAGTCCGAGTTTTTTCAGTTGCACCAGAAAAAAGAAGATGCACGCCGGAAGCAAGAAATGAATCATCGAGAAATCTCCCTGAATTATAACTTCCATAAGCATACAAAGACATGGGATGGTCAGAGAATGAGCTAGCTAGGCAGTTAAGATTTCCCTTGATGAAGGAAGTCTACGTGGAGCATTGGCAGACACCAGAAGCGTGCAATGCAATTTGATCAGAAAAACGAGTGGAGCATAGCAAAAAGAGACAATGCTCCCCAATAGAGAAATCTATAAAAGGAATCTCTAACATTAGAAATAGAGCTAGTTGGTTAGTGGTTTTTAGGGAGTCTATTGAGTTTCTAGTATTGAGTTCACTATAAGACTATTGTAATATTGTAATTCTTTGCATATAATCATGTGTCTATGATATGTTTGAATTTTGAGCCAAGGCAAATGGCACAACATGTTGTAATTTTGAGGTTTTATATAGCAAAGATATGAAGTTCTATGGCTGTCATATGTATCTGTCATGCACAATGTATATCTCTGATGTGGTGAAATGCTTCTAGTAATAAAAAGATGAAAGCTTTGATCCATTCTATATCTGTTAAGTATGAGTTGATTATGTTTGTGTATTTTTTTAACTCTTAGTCCTAATAGTGTATCAGACATGAGCTACATGGATGCCAATTGCAATGACTTGTCATGTGTTTAAACCTTCATCCCTGTCACAAGACCTTATGGTCTTTGTGATCCTCTCTACATATCGAGTGAGACCTTCCTCGGCCTTGGTCGAGGATTGATATGCCAGTTCTTTGA
The DNA here is from genome assembly GCA_009831015.1 of Picea engelmannii. Classification (NCBI taxonomy): domain Eukaryota; kingdom Viridiplantae; phylum Streptophyta; class Pinopsida; order Pinales; family Pinaceae; genus Picea; species Picea engelmannii. The sequence continues at coordinate 244,137 of ML777763.1, read as the reverse complement.
GGTTTTTGTTGGACAGCTCTAGACGAACCCTGGGCCTAAAACTCCCTAGAATTAAGAAAAAAGGGGCGCACACAAGCGTGGACCGAAAATTCCCAACAAATGTTATGTTGTTGGGACCTAAAGTCTTGTTGAGATTGATGAAGGAAAAAAATGAGTTGGCATCCTTCTAAGGAGGAGATTCAAGTCTGAATAAAAGCGAAAGAAGATGACTTTACACTGCGAGAGACTCAAGGATTGAGAGTCAACATGAAGGAATGGAAAGGAAGATATCTTTACATTTCCATTGGAGCCAATAGTTTGGGATCAAGCCACGCTTGATAGCTTGAAGGTGCTAGATAAAAAGTGGACTTGGGCTATTGATTTTTGGTTTGCTCGAGTGAAGGAAGGATACATTATTGAGTTTGTAGTAGAATATAGTGATTCTTTCAACGAGGCTGAAAGAATGTTTGAAGAATTTCCAGGGAAGCGGATGCTAGAATAGATTCCACTTTGGATCAATATATTGTTCGTGGAGAGAAGAATGATGTGCATGGATCCTGATAGAATGGTCGAGTAAACCCCTAGCATTGGGGTGGGGGGGGATTTGGAAAAGGTGGGGGAAAATGAGCCAGAAGATGGATCCATTAAGGAGGATGTAATAATTTTTTGAGATGAGGTGAGGTATGGAATGGACCTAGAAGAGCAGAGGAGAAAAATAGTTGAAATGTACGCAAGAAAAGTTGAGATAAGATGAAGAGTAGAAGAGAAAGGTGGAAAAGAATTATCCAGGGGTTCGCAACTAGGGGTTGGGTCCAAGATAAAGAGAAAATAAACCACACCAAATGTAGTGCGGGAGTGGATGTTGTGCTAGAGTGGAGCACATATGAGGATAGGCACGCGAAGGGGCATGGAAAAGAGGAAATGGTGTTCAGTAGGGATACCAATAGTGATACTAGTACATACCTAGGTGACAAATTCAACACCCCTTGGCTATTGTGAAGTGTCTCAACCTTATAAAAATATGAAGCACAAAACAGTGGTGTGCTGATAAGAAGAGAGGATGGCACATGGAGTAGTAGCTTGTTGATTGGAGAGAGTGATTTTTCCCAAGATGGGAGTGCACATATTGGATTGGAAGATGAAGCATGGATTGGTAGTGTGCGGATCGGACCAGAAGAAGTAGCGCACATTTGTGATGTGAAACTAGGACAGGAAGGAAGGACATAGAATGTTGGTGCACCAAAAAAAGAGAAAGATGGAGGCTCCCCTAGTGGTGGGGGAGACGAATTGATAGTAGTGGAAGGTCTTGCACCTGCAATTAGATAGCTATCTGGGTCACCTCACGAGAAAATTTAGAAGAATATGGACTTACCCCCCCCCCCTCTGTACCACCCCCCTTGAGCATTTTTAATCGAGAAGAAGACACGGTAGATAGTGAATAGATTGGAGTCGAAGAAAGAGAAGAAGAAAGAAGTGATCAGACAAGTGAAGAAGAAGGTGAAGTCAACAATACTTTACCACAAGTGATAGTGGTGTGGAAAGGTCTAGCCAATAGCAGTAAAAAAAGAGGGGCTAGCACAAGTTTGAAGATGGTGAATCAAGAAAGTACACTGAGGTTTCTTGTCTTCCATGGAATGGGTAAGGATGATGCAAAGCAACATTGGTTCACCTGTGAAGCAATATAGTATGTAAAGAGAGTTACATATGATGCACCTAAGATTGTGCAACTAGAGACTACGTTCAGGGATAGAGCCTTGATGTGGTACATGAAATACAAGTCTAGTGTTCCAACGAGACAGGAAAAGTCCCTGGACGAGATTAAGCAAGATCTGGTTAGGGATTTTCATAAGCCTAAGTCAAAATCCCAATGCATTACTAAAATCAAGGAGACCATATAGAAGGAAGGAGAAATCATCTTGGACTATGACTAGTGGTTTAAAATCTTGTTGGATAGGCTGACATTCCAAATACAGGACATGCAACACAAAGAATGGTTCAGTGTGGGGCTAGTCCCCCATACTCGAGTTTTGCTCACCCAACAAAAGGTGACAACTCAGGAAGAGGTAGTCGAGATCATGATGGGATTGGAAGCTACACCTGGAGGAACAGAGACATCAGTTAGGTTGGCATAGGTTTAATCACAACTAGCCACCCTAATGATACAACTGCAAGATGTAGAAGAATAAAATCATGTGTGAGCACATATGGTGTACCCCATGCCATTCTGAGGGGCATCACCAAGATGAGTTCCCCATCCTTCCAAATTATGTGGAAATAGGAGCACTAAGTCCATTCCAATCTAGACAGTCTAAATGGTGAGAAATATGCAGGTAGTTGGGCCATGTACCACCTCATTGTCCCACATTGCATAAATACCAGACAACAAATCACACCCCATTCTATGAGTTCTATAAATCCATTGGCCATGATGTCAACAACTGTCGCTCCCTCTAATTAATGCAAGATAGCACACGTGATGCATTATGGGTACAGGAGGAAAAGAAGGGTGGTGAGCATGGTGGCATAGAAAGAGGTGGATACCAAGGAGGAACCTGAGGTGGATATGGGTGCGGTTGCAGTCGTGGATATGGTAGAGGAGGAGGTAGACCCCCCACATGTTTTAATTGTAGTGAGATTGGTCATGTCTCATGATTTTGCACCAAGCCACGTGTGCTTTGTACATATTTCTATAGTCCCAAAAACATAATCAAGGATTGTCCCAACTTACTAAATAAGTGGAAGGAAAAGAAGACCAATTGTAATATGGTGTATGCTAAGCCGCATAAAAACAAGAAGAAGAATGAGGAGGATGACATTCGAGTAGTAACTCGTTGAGGGGAGAAGACAGGGGAAAATTCGAGCATGGTGAAGGCTCAACATAAAAATCGGATGGACAGATTAGGAAGGTACCATATCCCCCTCCAAATTTTGATGTTTCTCAACAGTAGTAGATTTTGTGCAATTTGCAGAAAGAACTTTAAGAAGAAAGAACATGCAAGGAGCTGCAACATGTGACTCAAAGGTCTCTTGAAGAGACATGAATACAAGAGGAAGTGTAGAGGGAAACACAAAGATCACTAGAGGAAGCTCAGATTCACAAAGAGATGCAACGTATGACATAGAGGTCGCTAGAAGAAGCTCTCATGCGTGAGGAATTACAGCATGTGACACAAACATATTTGGAGGAGGCTTGTGTGCGTGATGAAATGCAATGCGCGACGCAATGATTGATAGAGGAAGCATGCAGACAAACTAAACTGCAATGCACTGAGAAAAAAGCTTATGAAGAATAGCACCATGAGGAGTTGAAATGCATAATGCACGTGGAAGCCTTGTGCGACCTAGGTCGCATGGTAGAGGCCGAAGATCAAGTCAATACCTTCTTACATTTTTTTTTGCAATTTCTTAAAGACTAAGAAGTGGCAAGTAAGTTGACCCAGATTTTAGCTATTTGCATGAAAGAATAAGGAGAGGAGACCACCATATCTACCCCACTGCCAGAAAGGGATGTATTTCATGTCAGTAAGAAAAAGCGCACTAGCCAAGAATTCAAGATGAAAACAGAGCTTGGTGGGTATGACATGGATGGAGTCATGTTGGATCTGGGATCCGATGTGAACATTTTTCCCAAGAAATCTTGGGAAGGGATGGGTAAGCCTAAGCTGGTTTGGTTACCCATTCAACTCTGATCATCCAATCAATACAATAACTATCCCATAGGCCAACTGGATCAAGTAGAAGTGAACATTGAAAGAGTGAAAACAAAGGCTTACTTCGAAGTCATCAAGATCATGGATGAGTTTGATCCATATCCTGCATTATTGGGGATCGACTAGGCCTTTGACAACAATACAGTGTTAAATTTGAATAAGAGGAAAATTTCTTTTGAAACTGACACCCTGCGCGTGGTCGCACCACTAGATCCATATGAGGGAAACCAATATCCATATGAGAGAAACTAATACAATGAGCTCGTAGATGAGCATGTTCAAAGCTCTATGATTGAAATTATTTACAAAATCATCGGACACATGGAGGAATACATCAACCCCAATGCATATGGTGAATTAAGCTGGAGAAGTGTCAATTCTTATAACATAGATTCAAAGGATGCCATGAAGAGGTGGAAGAATAAACAATATGAATTATCAATGAGGAGGTGAGTGCATATTTATGCAAAAGAGAGTGTGGAAAACTTTAGCTCCTATTTGTATAATGGGCCATAGCAGATCAACACATTGATTGCATGGATACAATGCACTCCCAAGTACCAGTGGCTTTGTGCGACTCGATACTAATAGGGATTCCTGTGCGTTGGTGGGATGCACATCTAGAATCATATCGCAAATGGGAAACTATTGAAGCATCCATGCACTAATGATTTTGACCAGATGTCGACATCCATAAATACACATCTCCTTGTGAAAGGCGTTTAATCGTGAAGCAGAGGCGCAATGCATGGGGTCACTATATGAATGACCATCGTTGGATTCCCAAGAAACACCCTATTTCCTCAATTCCCAATTTTACATTGTAAAACACATGTGACCTTCAATAGCTCGCAATGATCTGTTCCCTACACACCTACCCCCCAACCCCATTGAAAATAAAGATGATTCCAACACAGTTGTTGAAGCAATGGTTAGATATACCCCTTTAATCCATTAATAAATTCCCATTGGGGTGCATTGAACCATTCCCTACACCTCCAGTGAGTAAACTCATGCATGGCTTATGTCTTCTATGTCATTATTGATTTTTAAGATCTGGCGGTGACCACAAAGTTGCAATGTCAATGTTCGAAGTGACAGGTCATCCTCACACATTCTCTATAGTTGATTTGGGAATTGACAACCCATTAACACCACTGACAAGAGGATGACTTCCCCGATTCAGAATAAAAGCGGTAGTTATTGAAAAAATTAGCGCAGGCCTCAACATTAATGCAAATATGCCAAAATGAAGTCCAGCATGCCAATCCCAATGACCAAATTGGGGAGGAGTACGATCCAACCCAACTTAAATATGGCACAATGACTGAGCATGTGTAAACAACCACATGTTCTTATGGATTCATTTGATTCAAAACCCCCCTCTCCTTCCACTTCCCCATTGTTTCTTTTTCTCTGCATTGCACTTACTCCACCCCTATTGTCGTAATTCATACCATCTCCACTCCCAATCCTAGTTCGCAGCAAGGTCCAAAACCATCACAACCACTTTTAATATGGCTTCATCCAACCAAAATAAACCCCAAAAAAATTCTAAGTCCTTCCCTTCGAGAAAGTACCCTTCCTCAAATGTATCAACTACAATGTCTACGAACCCAGCCAGTTTCCTGAACTTCAACTTGACCAATACATAGAGGTCGTATAGGGCTACGATGACACAAAGAAAACAATCATACAAGACTGGGCAAGACCCTTGAAGCGATCCAGGATATTGTCCCTTATTAAATGTCCATGCTTCGTCTAAGTCGAGGTAGTGCAGTCATGTGTTCGGTTCCTCATAACCAGAGTACAGGGGGGATACATTTGGTTGGCCTATATGTATCTTGTTGACCAATCTACTATACATAGAGTCTCAGGTTTCCCAATTCTAGTGCAAATCTGAGAAACATTCTTAAAGCCAAAGATGCACCGCTGGAGGAGGTGTATTCTAAATATGACACACAAAGAGGAAAATGCGACATTCTCATCCCTACAATAAATGATTCAACAGTCCAGTTTTCCATTCAACTCCTTGCATGCAAAATTATTCACAAATTCCAAAAGGAAGAATGTCTAATTAGGGTCATTTTAGTCGCCAAGTGTTGCCTTGACGAGCATCAGATGGCTTGGGCCCCTTGCCTCTTTAAAGAATTTTTTGTAGACTTCATGAACACTCAAGATAAGGGGAAGGAATTTCATTACAATTGAATTCTTTTATAATTGAGCATGGAACTCTCGAAGCCAGCCCCCATCTTTGAAATCGATATAGCCAATACCCTGTCATTTCTCGCTCATCAATTCTTACCGCTCCAACATTCCAAGGAGGCCGATAAATAGGCTTCCATTTATAAAGCGTTCAATCAATGGTACACCAATTATGAGCATCATCTTTGTTTTACATGTAACTTCCATAATGTGGTCATCTTTCCTCACGCATCCATGAGGAAATCAAAATGTGTACTTCCCTTATGTATTACAAAATGCATATTATCGCAGTGGTTAAACAATGTTCGGTTGAAGACCATCCCCCCTTCTCATAGCTACAGTTTGAATTTGAAAACAGGTTAAATAATTCTCTATACCAGTCCAAGAATGTAGCGGTGGCCGATAAGAAAACACAACGACCAATAATAAATAATCTCCCCACTCCTATACACGTTCTCTACACACAAGAGGGTCTAATGAGGACAATACTATAGCCAAAAAGTGAAAGCGATCACTATCAAACACTCATATCCCAACTCATATAACCATTGACTCAGGGTCTGATCTCGATCCTTCACCTCCACCGTGGCCAACCCCAATCATAGAAGAAGCCACCTTGGATGCATCTTTGTCCCAACCCTACTATGGGACCAATAAACGATAGAGTACAATGTCCCATAATAAAACTGAGGGTTTCCACACTCAGAGTCGGTAGGTTGAAAAATTGATGAAAGAGATTTGTGCACAGTTAGCCAACAAACAAGTGTCCCACAACAACATGATAAAAAAGATGAATATTCTGGGCCGATATTTTTCTCTGCCTTTTGTACCTGAATATCCATATTTATCTATTCCAAACATCGAGGTGATATGAGCTAGCCCTTGTCGAGTGACCAATGTCAATCCACTCGCATTCATCCCATCAATCTCAGCCTGAACCAAGTTGGACTTGTCACATGTGCCTAAACCGAACATCCAAAAATTTATCACTTCCATGGTTCATGAGCTTGGAGCATTTTGAGCACTCAACACACCCTAAACGATTTATGAAATTCTATCACTTTTTCGGTACCATGTGTTCTTTTATTCTCTGAATTGAGTTCACTATGGGGGGATGGCTTATTTTGTTTTCATGACTCTTATCGATCAAGTCAGATGTGTTTGAACTTGTTAAATGAAACCTTATGTCTAAAATAACTTGACGTCCTAACTAAGAATCTACAACTAACATTGCGAATAACGTTGATCCGGATTTATGTAGGAACACAATGAAATACAGAAATACACATAAACACAGAGATACAATGGAAACAAGTCTTCATTTCATTAATAACAAATGACTAAAATATGCTTACAGACAAAATGGAAATAAACTAGCTAGGGCGCTGGTAGCTTATCTCTGAGAAGATATGTGGTGGCTACTAGCCTCTGAACTGTGTTACAATGAAGCTCGAAGTCCTATTATTATTGAGAAACAATGGAAAACCCTAAACATCCAAAGACCTAACCCTAGGAGATGAAACTCCAAGACTATGGGCCCCGTTTGGGTAAGTTGGTACATCAACTTCCTGGGGACGTAACTTTGGCATACGATCTCCGTTTGACGCGTTCTATACCTCGTTAGAAAGATCTATCCGAGGAATACAACATTTGGGTGAGAAACATTGGTCTACGATCCATGTTGCTTCTTTTTTTT
>ML777763.1:193380-236276 GCA_009831015.1 Picea engelmannii | reverse complement strand
GGAAGCAATGGTCCCCATTGCGTTGAGTTCCTCCATGAGATGAGGAAACTTCTGCTGAACTTGGTCCCTGGTGAGCCATTTGCCTTGGTGAAGGAGTTGGCCTGCTTTGACAACTCAATATAGCGGTATCCTTTGTTTTCGGGGTGTGTTTGATCTGTGTATCAATGATCTGATCAGTTCTGGCTTGTTCCATGCAGTCTGGATTTAACTCTGTTGGTGTGAGTTGTTCTGCCATGTTGGATGTGTCTAGTAGAGGTGGAAAGTAGGGCCGAAGGCGGTCCACATTGAACACTGGGTGAAGACCAAGGAATGGTGGAATGTTGAGCTCAAAGGAATTTTCCCCTACAACCTTGGTGAGGGTGTATGGCCCATATCGGAGAGGACAAAGCTTGCGGTGGGGTCCAGCGAGGCACTCCTTTTGCAAATGCAATCACACTTTGTTGCCCACTTGGAAGTTGTGTGGCACCTGATGTTGATCATGTCGTTGCTTGTACATAGCATTGGCTCTGTCCAAGATGTCATGAACCTGTTGGCGGATGTGTTGAATGTGCTCAATGAAGTTGTTTGCCTTATCTGCCTCAGACTGGACATGAGATGAATCTTCCTGAGTAGCCATAAATGGCATGGCTATGTCAATGGGACATAGTGGTTAGAATCCCAAGCCCACTTGAAAGGGGCTGTGGTTGGTTGAGCTATGGAGATCCCGGTTGTAGTTGTGTTGTACATAGGGGAGGCTCTCATCCCATGTGCATGGATGCTTTGAATTGTACATGCACAGAATGTATACGATCATTCGGTTGACGACCTCTGTCTGGCCATCAGTTTGCGGATGGAAAGTTGTGGACTTGGTGAGCTTGGTGTCCAACATCGACCAGAGGCTGGACCAAAATGTACTGAGGAACCTATTGTCCCGATATGAGATGATAGACTATGGGATCCCAAAGTGTACCCACACTCATTCAAAGAAGAGTTTAGCAGTGGATTCTGCTATGATATTCTTCTTGCAGGCCATCATAATGGACATCTTCGAGAATCGATCGACGACCACAAAAACACAGTCATTGCCATGCTTAGTAGAAGGAAGGCCTGACATGTAATCCATAGAGATGGATTCCCAAGGTCGACTGGGGGTAGGAAGTGGAGTATAGAGGCCTTGCTTCTTGATGGTCGATTTGGCAATGGTGCAAGCAGTGTAGAACTTGATGTACTTCCCGACATCTTGTCGAAGGTTCAGCCAATAGAAATACTTTTGCAGTACTGCCACAGTTTTCTCGACCCCGAAATGCCCAGTGACCCAAATGCAGTGTGCCTCGCAAATAATCTTGGCATGCTCACTTGAAGGAACACAAAGGTGTCCCAGGTGACAAAGCAGGGCATCCTGGAGGTGAAAATTGGGAACTTTCTTACCCTCCAAGAGTGTATTGTATGTGTGCCCCCCGGGGGGGCAGCTCAATTGGCAAGTGCCGTGAAAATGAAGTTCCATGAGGTTTTGAGTTCAACTCCCCCGACTTACAATGTGTGCCGCGTATGGGGCCTTGTGGGCACACCTGGAGGTTATAGTGGTAGCATTTGGATAACACGTCCATGTGTAACGCGAGCACGTGCCCAACTAGTTGTTGATTCCTACAGACATAAAAAAAAAAGTGTATTGTATGTGTGGCCGAATTATGGATCACTTGTGTAGAGAAGTGGCCAATCGGAAGTCTCATGCCCACAAGAGTTGAGCACAGTGGTTAGCGCCACGATGGGTAGTCGACTGAGGCAGTTTGCAACATTATTGGTGCTACCTTTTTTGTACTTAATGTTCAAATGAAACTGTTGCAGGTATGTGGACCACTTCTGATGGCGATCGTTCTGCAACTTCCCTTGTGTCTGTATCAACTCCAGGGGTCGGTGGTCTATGTGGATGACCGTTTCCTTTCCCAAAATGTAATGCTTCCATTGCCGACAAACCTGCACAATGGAATACATTTCTTTGTCATAAGTGGGATACTTTCGAACTATTTCAGAAAGTGTCTCACTGTGATATGCCACTGGATGCCCATGTTGAGTAAGGACTGCCCGAATAGCATAGTCAGAGGCATCTGTCTCGATCTCAAATGGTTGTTGCAAGTTTGTTAATGTGAGCACTGGTGTAGAGTAGAGGCGATGCTTCAACTCCCCGAACTCCTTCTGTTGAGATTCAGAACAAAAGAAGTTTTCTTTAGCTCCTCCCTTGGTGACTTGACTCAAGGGCCAAGTGATATGAGAGAATCCCAACACAAACCTGCGGTAGAAATTGGCAAGACCTAAAAAGTTGCGGAGCTCTGTTAGGGTGGTTGGGGCTGGCCAATCCCGAATGACTTGGATCTTTGCTAGATCCACATGCACCCCCCGCTCATCAATAATGTATCCCAGATACTGAACTTGGGTTATGCCAAAAGTGCATTTCTCCAAATTGGCACACAACTTGTGTTGCCGCAGTGTTTGGAGGACCTATCGGATGTGGTGGAGGTGTTCTTCCCAAGTCTGGTTGAAGATCAGAATGTCATCCAAGTACACCACTACAAATGAGTTGGTGAATAGCCGTAGGATGTCATCCATTAGCCTCATGAAGGTTGTATGGGCATTCGTCAACCCGAAAGGCATGACCAACCATTCGAAAAGGACCTTCTTGTATTTGAATATAGTCTTTCACACATCAGAGGGTTCGATTGGTACCTGGTGATACCCAGACTTCAATTCGATCTTGCTGAAATATTTTACCCCCTTGAGTTGGTTCAGAAGGTCATCAATCCATGGGATTGGGTACCTATTTTGGACAGTGATCTTGTTCAGTGCCCGATAGTCAATGCAGAGTCTCCAAGTCCCATCCTTCTTTTGCACCAATACGATCAGGCTCCCACAAGGTGATGAACTCGGCTGGATGTGCCTTTCTGCAATAGCTCTTGAATCTGCCTCTTGATTTCGTCATTCTCCAGGACAGAGCGTCGGTAGATGGGTCCATTGGGTAGCGACGCACCTGGGGTCAGATCGATGGGGTGCTTGACTTGGCAGTGTAGAGGCACCCCTGCGGGGGAGGTGAAGATGTCCTTGTACTCCTCCATGACCTTATCCATCTGTTGTTTTCGTGCAGCGGGGCCTTGTCTGGAGGTCATGGCCACAGTATTCCTCTTTCCCCGAGGGCGGATCATCAGGAAAAAAAATTCCTGGTTTTGGAAATGAGCTTACTGCATTGTTTTGCAGTAACCAAAGAGATGGTGGTAGGCGGTGCTATCTCCGGTATCCTGTACAGCTTATTGCCCAAAGTGATAATAACAGCACGAGGCCTGGACTCATACACATCATGTCTCTTCCACGAGTACTCTTGGCCTAATAATACATCAGAAACATCAAGAGGAGAAATGTCACATAATACCTCATCTGTGAAGGGCTTGATGTTGTAGGGAAGGCGAAATTGTTGACTGATGCAGAGGTCCCTTCCTTGGTGCAACCACTCGATGGTGTATGGTTGTGGGTTTGTTGTGGTCGGCAAGCCCAACTGCTTCACGACCTCTACCGAGATGAGGTTCTTCTGGCTCCTTCTGTCAACAATGAACTACAATGGGGAACCCTTTACCCACATCTTGGAATGGAAGAGACACTCTGGTTCCTCTGGATCTTCTGGTTCCTCCTTCTGGATCTTCGTGGTAGCAACGGTGGCGTTGGGATCTGTATCGATAATCTAATTCCCCCTATCATTCCCTTTGTCAGGTTCTGATTTAGAGTCGGAGCATGCATCCGATTCAGAAGCCTTCAACTCAGCTACCAGTGACTGCTTGGCCTGACACTCACTTGTGTTGTGAGTGGAGCTCTTATGGAACTCACACCACTTCCCCATGTCCTTTTTTGGCTTCGTGGTGTTGTTCTTTGCTTGTGAATTTGGCAGGTTGTCCTGGGCTACCCCACCTTGGCTTGGTCCTTTGTTCTGCGGTTTGGGAGTACCTTTCCCTTGCTTCTGATTTGCAGACCCAAAGTCTCGCTTCTTCTGTTTGAACTTTTGCTCAATCTTGGCAGCATATCGGTATGCCACACCAAGTGAGGAGATGTCAAGGAACTCCATTTCCTCCTGAATGTATCTGTGTAGAAAACTGCGGTACTTTAACACCAAATGTTTCTCTGAATCTTTGATACCCAACTTTGTGTGTAGGGTATGAAGCAGATTCGTCATCTCATGCACATCTTGGTCCCTTTGCTGCCGCAACGTAGTCCATTGTATGTATTTGTCCTCATAGCTCCCCATGGGATAATATTGTTCCTTGATGGCATCTCGGAAATAATCCCAAGTGGGTGCAGCCGAGAACAAATAGGGTTCTCCCTTGCCCTCTTGCTCTGAGTAGGTTTCCCACCAGTCCTTGACATGGGGGGCGGCTTTGAGGAGTGCGAAAATAATCTTTTCTCGGTCGGAAAAGTCATGAACTGAGAAATATCCTTTTAACAGATTCAACCATCTATCTACAACATCTGCATCTATTTGGCCATCAAATATGGGAATTTCAAATTTTACTTGTACCTTAAAAGGAGTGGCACATCCAAAGTGGCTTCTAGATGTCGATGCGCCGCCAGTCGGAATCCGTTGAAGAATCTGGGCAAAGTTGTCCATCATCGCATTCTTTTGTTTCTCGAGGGCCTCCTTGAGCAACATTTTGATAGGATCTCCTGCTCTCTCATCTTTCTTTTCTTCCCCCATGGGTGGTCGTCGGGGTTTTCGAGGCTGATCTTGCAAAGGTTCAACCAGATCGAGCCCCAACTCCTTATACCCCGATCTCGTTGGGCACATGCAAAGAAGGATCAAGAATGAGCAGACCGCTCTGATACCACTGATCCAGATTTATGTAGGAACACAATGAAATACAGAAATACACATAAACAAAGAGATGCAGAGGAAATAAGACTTCATTTCATTAATAACAAATGACTGAAATATGCCTACAGACAGAATGGAAATAAACTAGCTAGGGCGTTGGTAGCTTATCTCTGAGAAGAGATGTGGTGGCTACTAGCCTCTGAACTGTGTTACAATGAGGCTCAAAGGCCTATTATTATTGAGAAGCAATGGAAAACCCTAAACATCCAAATACTTAACCCTAGAAGATGAAACGCCAAGACTATGGGCCCCGTTTGGGTAAGTTGGTACATCAACTTCCCGGGGACGTAACTTTGGCATACGATCTCTGTTTGACGCGTTCTATACCTCGTTAGAAAGATCTATCCGAGGGCTACAAATTTTGGGTGAGTAACATGATCTACAATCCTTGTTTCTCCCCATTTTCCCAAAACACGTCATTTAAGGCCTCAAAACGGCTCCGGAAGTTCAGCACCCAAAAAACTGCTAAAAATAGTAAACTGTGCGGAAACTAAAAAATTGAAAGAAGCAATGGTGGGGGTCCAAGTGGAATAGGTGGGTGGCCACCAATATCCACCTGGATCAAATGCACTTGTGTTCGACATTGAAAAAATTCAAGCAAGAAAAGAGGCCACACAGTTACACTAATCATCGATTTTCTATGCATCGTCAACATCAATAGAAGGAAGAGGTGGTTTGCATGGGTTATTATCCATGAAGATTCAAGGGATAGCTGATCCCCATCGACATTGACAAAGTACGGGAGGGATAGACATTGAAAAAATCCATAAAAAACCAATAATATCTGATGACCGATGTGCTTGCTTGGGGTCGAGGAAATCTAAAAAAAGGTTAAAACAATTGATTTTTTCTGTGTTAAACATATCGTCGATCGTCGACCCCCGATACACTTTCAGAATCGGAGAATTTTTGAGAGAGTCAATCCGAGATCACTTGGTTAGGTTTATCGTCGATCACTAGTTCTTGATACTTTTTGGCATCTGGGAGATAGGACCGGGTCTTGGAACGTTTACCTTAAGAAAATTCTCGATTCCAAATAACACGGGTAAACGAATACATTGGTCTCGAGTGCCACGTGTATTTGTTTCATAGGGGTGTCGTACGACCTAGTTTTGTCTCGAGTCATCTTAATGTTACTTTTGTCCTAGTCACACCTCCAATTCAGCCTTGCCATGTTAGATCTGTACGGTAAGATCATTCAACGTCAGAGCTTTTGCAAGGAGATATCAATGAAAAAATGTTCAAAGAGAAACCTCGACCCCTGACTCATCAGTTGGACTAGCAAAATGATGGGATTTTTTTTAGCACAAGATATGATCAGATTCTGACATTTAATAGACTAGTTAATATTTCATCCCGCATTTGTTGCTACCCCATGCATCGATTGAACAATAGAGATTTTAAATCACCGATATTCCACGTTACAACACATTCCCGCACCGTCAACCTATAATCGAATTTAATGATAAATGTATTTGAATATCTGGCGACATATTTTATAGAACTACACTCATAACCCGAATTGAATGGTTGATGTGACAAGGTAATTTCATCCCTGTTTAAATATTTAGAACAAATTTGAACAATTTCATTATGTGCACAAGTTTGAATTCCATAGCATCCGAAGAAGCAAAGAAAGCATCTCGAGACAGTGTTGATTCTCATATTATCAAAACCAGGTTAAACAAACAATAGAGGTATGTGTTCAAGTTTGTCAACTCGGTGGTCGTGATTTGTTATATATTCATTTGATTTCTTGCACAATCTCTAACTACGTTCTAACTGTAGGTAAAATTCCTCCAAGAAAGCCAACCACCAGACACTCTCCGAGAGCACCTAAGCTAAAGGAAGCAGAAATAAGTGAAGGTTCTTCTCCTAGTACTGCGAGGAAATTAGAGTATTCTCCCAGGGTAGATTTGGTCATAAAACATCAATGAATAAAGCTTTTTTCCAACCTCCGGTCTTCAGCGATACAGAAGAAAACATTGGATCCAAAGTAATGCTCCCACAATGGGGAGACCTATTCAATAGAATCATCCAAGAGGAGTACCCAGAATGTATCCCACACAGCGACCCAGATGTAAGGGCACTTGACGACCAGGTGTTTCCAAAAATCTGACGGTCATACTTACACATGGTAGCCTGCAGAACTTTGATTTTTCCATGCATAGAGGTTTTGAAGTGGCTAATTAACCATACATATGCACATAAATGCTTGATCAACAATGAGAATGGTGGGTGTGTCGGAGTTTTCCTCCTGATAGAAGTCCAGAAGTACTACAAAATTAGAGACCCATAGGAATGTCTAAACACGAACTTTGTGGTGAAGTTCTATGAATTACACAACACCATCCGGTTGATGGCCTCATGGTGGAAGGAGGACAATAATTTTACAAACTGGAGCAATGGCTGGTATGGGACAATTAATTTGAGGGAGTCATACATCTACTTGATGGATCTCATTTGTTGACTATATTGAGAGAAGGATTGCTCCAAGTTTTCGGAAGCATGGATTCCCTTGGCATACACAATGGCGATCTCCAGAAGCAACTTCAACTAGGGAGCAATAATTTCCAAGAAATTGAGCATCTATGTACAACAGGCTTAGATGTCGAAAGAAGGGAAAGTGTCTACTTTCCACATGCCTTCGTACTTGCTCAATGTTATATGTGCGAGGAATGTCTTCACCGACATGAATTTAAGCTGGCATGTTGCGAAGCTCCCTGCTCATTTTTACTTCAACATACTATGGGATAACAAGTTCAAAAAATCCTACGCACTCATTTGCGATGAATTCATCGCTCGTATTCATTTTATTATATTTAAAAAGGAATGCTCGAGACTATCCACAACTGCCAAGAAAATGGTAGCGAAGGTAGGCCACTAGTATTTAGATGAACACGTGATCTATATTAGGTTGTTTGGGCCACTGGAGCACCGCATCTACTCCCTGCTCACGTCTAAGATTGAATCATTGTGCGATAAATCTGCTATCAAACTATCCTACAAGGCTATAATGCCACGCTAGTCAAGGACAAGAAGCGATATTTCATACCCTACGACTTCCATCTGGGGTTTTATTTGGTAAAGGAAACTACTCAAGACAAACAAGAAGGGCTAAGCCATCTTCAATTCAGGTTCCCGACAGGCCGATTCTGCAAGCACGACCCTAAAGGACTGGTCCCCCAACATGCTTCATAGGTATCATCTTGTTGGCCATACACACATGACAAATTTCAGGATGAAATTTCCACGGAATGCACTCAGGAATGGGAGGAGGTAGTACAAAAGATGGCCAACCCAAACATGACCAGGTTCAAGGCTATGAGCATGGATTATTAAGTGAAGACAATAGAGTAGTCGACTCAAGAGGCCCTTAGAGCCAAGGAAGAAATTAGGGCAACAGAGACTACAGAGGAACAAAGAAGAGGATTTATTTTTCTAGAAGGGGCACAGAGAATCATTGACCAATTACAAAATGATCTTGATCTCGTAGAGATGTCAAGGATTCCCATTGATGACCCAATCGAAAGAAGAGGAGATCCAAGTGGCTTAGAGCCAATACAACTTGAAGAAATCACCGAGCCAGAAAACCCTGAAGTTCCACCATCACAGATCAAATCACCAGGGAGAATTTCAACCCAGCCTGAGATAGTAAGGACACCAGGTAGGACAAGTGTACCAAACCCCTTGTTTGACTTAATAACCATCTATAATGACGACGAGAGTTTGGAGGTGTCCCTGGTGACTCTAGTGCAGTTTACAAAAGAAAAGGAACCTGAGAAAGCATCTACCCCAGGTCTCGATGCTTCGATTCAAAACCTTCCACAGAGTGACCATGAGGTCAAAAGTGTCTTAGACACTGAGCTACTCGACTTGTCAGGAACCCCAATAGATAGATTGAGGGATGAGTTGGGATCGTGTGGACAGAAAGAGGAAATTCCATAGCAAGAAATCGACACTTCGACAACCAATTACCAAGTAAGTACCGATCTACCCTTGGTTCTTTAGTTTTGGTTGGTACCTCACTAGTCGATGAGAAAAAAATTGAGGTTGAGCCAACGAGACATATGGAAGAAGTTCAAGAACCCATCCTAGAACAAATACACATAGTCAAGAGCCTGGGAAATAATCTAACTTGGGGAGAACAACAAATCCCTGAACCTGTTGATGAGGTCACTGGCATATAAGAAATCGTCTATGACAAGAAGAGAAAATCCATCATGAAGAGGACCACTAAGAAGAGGAGGCTCACATTAAATAGCTCAATTATCATCATTATGGAGGAGAAGTTGCTAAAGCACAGAGCACACCAAGATGTCTGAGCTTATGGGCACAAGTATGACTATCGTGGATGCCACATTGGATAGAGAAGGAAGAGATGAAAAGGAGGTTTCCGCTGCACTTAAGGAGTTGGAGCATCTGTGCGATTTGGAAAAATACTATCAGGACTCCACACAGGCCACAGTGTTTTTGAGAAGTGAGTTCCAAGATGCCTATGCCAAATTCATGAATGAACGACACTTTTTCATTGCAGGTATAGCCGATTTCCAAGAAGACACCCTTATGGCATTAGCGACCTGCAAGGACATGGAAAGGTGGTATGAGAAATATCACCGAGCAGTAGAAAGGATCGATCACATCAGCGTCGTTCAAAAGGGTTGAGACACCAAAGAGCACGAAATTCAGGTGCTAAGGGATAACAACATCATTTGGATCAGGAAAGAAGCTGAATACTGGGTAAAAATGGCTCACGAACCTCAGCGAGAGATTCAAGAGAAGTGGACTGAGTGAAAAAAGAGCTGGGAAAAGATTAATCGGAAGATGAAAGGCATCGGCCTCCCAGAATTCGGCTCACCCAAAGACTTTGTCGACCTGCATGACATAGTCAAGAAACATGCAGAACAAGACTCGACATGGAAAATAGATATAATAGAGGTGGCAAGCATGGCGCTAGGACAAGTACAAAAGTTCATGGAGCATCTTATTAAGGCTTGAGCATTTTTGCAGTGGTTGAGTGTTAAAATAATCAAGTACAAAGAACGGGCAGTAGAAGTGAAAGAAATTATTTCATTCCTGATGGACCAACACAGGTTCCCGTATGCCAACACATGCGAGGAACTCTTCATCAAATTGTTAGAATATGAGAAGAGTCATCCACTTCAGTAAAACTCTTTGATGATTCTTAGAGAACAGAGAGATGAAAGCACCACATGGAGATATTTTGTTTTACTTATCTTACACTTGTAATAGCTATTTTTAGTTAATGATTCATTATAAATAAGAGGATTGACCTTTTAGCAAAGGTCGATGGTTTTGGGAAAGACCCTCATTTTTGGAATTGTAAAGAACTATTTCTAAACTACGTTAATTGAGAAGTCTTGTTTAGGACCAGAGACAAATTTTTGTTTTTCATCAAAGGCATTGTGTGATTGGATTGAGGAGGAATTACTTCCAACCTTATTTCATTAATGGATGTTGTAACAAGTAAGAGTTTATGAATCTATTGATAAGTTAGTTGTTTCAATATTTTTTTTAGTTATTGTCTCTAATGATGAAATCAAATCGTTGTGTTAATGTGTGATTAATGATAGAGCTAAGGAAACTATTTTTCTTGCCATCATATTATTGCATGCGTGTTTTCTTTTGATAGTTGTATTTCAGTCAATAATTGAAATACCAACAAGTTAATGTATCAGTACTAGGATTGTCATAGGTGTGAATATCTTTGTTTTCATGCTTGAGCACAAGGGTTATCCCAAGCTCAACCTTCTCCAGTAGTTAAGAACCCCCTTTACCAACTAGTTTATACCAGCACATATCTTTTGATCAGACCCATCTAATAAAAGAAAAGAAAAAAAGAGAATGTTTAAACTGAAGGAGGAACTTTCATAAGAAGATATCCTATCAATCACTATGTAAAGCCCATACATAAATTGGCCAGATCGAAAGATACGGAGAACCATTCCACCATCAAACACTGTAGAGTCTAATTGGGCCTCCGTGGTGGATTTGGTTCTTCTTTTTGAGTTCAAGGGATTTAAGACCCTCAACAGAATTGGCGCTATAAGGAGGGCCAAATGAATGGCTAATAATTTTTCTGATATAATATTTCGCATAACCTACAAATTCAAAGAAACCCACATGCATGGCTATTCATTCTCAAGACAACCCACATACACTGAGTACTCCTGAAATGAGTAACTCACCCCAACAAGAGGAAGAACATATATTCCCTAAAATACCTTACGCTCTTCCTCATGAGGAGTTGAACCAATTCAGAAGAATCACAAGAGCTTATGCCCGACAAGTTGGATCATTACCCTTAGCTTCGTTACTTCCTCGTAGAAAAAAAGTAAGAAAACCAGTGGTCGACACCCCCGACCAGGTTTTTGTTCACACAGTATAAGACCTGATAAATTTCACCCTCACCGAGATCAAACATCCCCTTAATCTGATCCCTGAAACATCAACTGGTAATTACTTTGAGTTCGACGATTTTGAATATGACGAAGAAGGGTTTAGCTCGGATTGCTCAGCTTCGGATTCAAACGACATGGAGGATAACAATGATCACAATGAATAAAATGGGAACCCACCTCAAAATAATGAGCCCTGTTTGGCTAGACATGCTTTGGCAATCCCCGGACGGGTACATAACCTCCCTCAACATCCAAAAAAGTTACTTCCCAATTTTGACCCTGAAACCTCCGGATTTCCTGAAGACCATATTAAAAAGTTCATACTAGCTATTAGATTGACGAATGTCCAACATGAGGACGTAGTATGCAAGCTTTTTCCCTACACCTTTGAGAATTCAACCTCAACGTGATATTTCAACTTGTCTGTAGGGTCCATAACTAGTTGGACGAAGTTTCAAAAATATTTTTTAGACAAATTCACAGAAGAAACCACTACATGATATTTAATGGCTAAATTGTTCGCCGCCACCGCGAGTTCAAAAGAAAAGGTTAAAGAATTCAATCAACGATTTACCACTATCTTGAAAAAATTTCAACCCAGAGCGAAACCCACTCAGTGGTTGCAAATTGAGGTATATGCTAATGCTCTCCCTGTTTCTATTTCCATGTTTGTAAAAAGGGATGCCAAGCATACCCTAGCTGAAAATTTTGAGGAAGATGAAACAATTGAATTCCAAATGAAGGGATGTAAAGAGGGCCAGGTCTCACTAGTTAAGAAGGAAGCTCAACCTCCATCCAGGAGAGGACTCTTGTTGACCAGACCCCCAGGAAAACAAATAGAACAAGGTCCTGAAAAGGGAAATGGAGGCATATAATACCTACAACAGATGATAAATAAATTTTCAAATAAAATCATAGACATGAAAAGAAGTGCAATGCAAGGAAACCAAGGCCAAAGGCCTTATAAACCTTTTTTAAGAGAAATCCACCATTCAAAGCAATTGAACCTCCCCCAACCAACTTAAACATTGACCTGTGTAATGTAGAATTTGATTCTTTCTGTACCTATCATCAAGAGAAACATTCCAAAAGAGATTGTCCACAATGGGTGCATGCCATGAACTTGATGGCCAATCAGTTCCTTGATGAATTTCCCTTGCTGAACAATCAAGCGGCTCAATGGTGAATATTTTTGATCAGGAGGAAGTTGACCTACTGGAAGAAACAACCATGTTGTTGTGGGATCCTGACTTGCCAATGCCTTTTGATGATATATTTGAAGTTCAAGAACCACCTGCTAAGGTTTTGGCTGTGCAAACGTGAAGTAGGGGTCATCTGGTCTCAAGTGACCTTACCATTGTCCAAACTTTGAGAGGAAAACAAACAGTTGATCACCCGAAAGCACCTTTTGTCTCCTAAAAAAATCCTATAAACATCCATATGCAGAAGTCACCCAAGCTAGACTACAACATAGTGGAAGACTTAAAAATATTGAATGCTAATGTGTCGGTCATGGACATGTGTAGAATTCCCCAGCAAAAGGATTTTTTTCTACAAGCCTTGAATTTAGTAGAAACCCCTATAACAAGCACTAATCAAGGGGAGGTTCCTTCTCCCACAAACCTAAAATATAAAACAAAGGTGAATGCTTTCTCTGTAGATAAAAAAAGAAAAACTTGTGTCCCACCGTTCCTTTTAATGTTCGAAGTCTTCAAGCGAAACCTCCATAATTGTTTAGTTGATTCAGGGGCATCCTCTAATGTTATGTCATTATCTATCTGCAAGAAATTAAATGCAATCCCACTCAAAAGCAATAAGCACGTTATACAACTGGACAAGACTCAGGTGAAAGTTATTGGGGAACTCAAGGACGTCGTGATCATAATGGCTACACACCCAAAATGTGTTCAAGTAATTGACATCATTATAGTGGATACACCAGAATCTTATGGATTGCTACTTAGTCAATATTGGTTCAAGAAGTTGAATGGATACTTTAGCATGGAATGGGCTCACCTTTGGTTTCCATTAAAGGGACACACAAACATGATTAGGATCGATAGGGAAAGGTATATCAAACATATTGTCACCGATTTAGAAGCCTTCAATGAACCCTCGTCGGTATATTTCCCGTGCTAGGCAACTACTCCTGCGATTATGATTTTGGCAATTTCTCCCCTCTCTCATCTGATGTACTTCTTACTCAAAACTCCGAAATGAATTTTCAAGTAAATCTACTGGTAATGGAGGGAGAAACACTCTTCTGTCAAGAACCTCGGTTGGAAACCACAGACAAAGTAGGTGGAGAGGAGGAAGTTAGTAGGAATGGAGAAGTTGATGATCTCCGCTCACAAGTTTGGACCCTGCACTTTGATGGGTCTAAATTGCAGGAAGGGTCGAGAGCAAGATGTATCCTCATTGACCCGAAGGGGAAACACAACTTCTGGTCATGTAGACTAGAATTTGAATGCACTAATAATACTGTCGAGTATGAATCTTTAGTGCAAGGACTAAAGAAATCCATAGACTTAAACGTTAAAGAACTAAAAAAAATTTGGGACTCCAAAATTATCGTCAGGCAAGTAAAGAATACTATACATTGAAAATCTCCCCACCTAAGGAATTATAACCAGGAATTGCACAAGCTAATAGAACATTTTGAGGCCTTTAATGTTACAACAATTCCCAAGACAACAAATACTTTGGTTGATTCCCTAGCCACTGTTGCTTGAGGTTATCTCCTTTAGAAGACTATGAAGCCTCCAGGTTCATTGTGGAACTACTCTACAAACCATTAGTGCCCAACAATATTTCTAATTGGAAGGTATTTGAAGGAGATGAACAGATTATAAAATTCCTAACCAACCAGGAAAATTTTAAAGACCTAGCTATTGACGATGAAGTATTCCAAGAGCAATTAGTATAAATCGATTCGCATGAACAAAGAGGTGAAACAAATCACTTTAGTAACAAACCAAAGTCTCACACGATACCGAAAGGGGTAGCCAATTTGGAGAACCTCTTTGACTTAAGGGAAAGTTTTAAAGGGTCAACAAACACAAAGACAGGGAGCTTATGTCCCATGTACAAGACTATAAATCTAAGAACCCTGGAAATTCCTCAAAATATGAATCAAGGCAAGACAGTGTCTAAAGAATAAAGGAAAGCCTATCTCAAACTTTTCAGAGAATATCAAGATGTTTTTGTGTGGTCCTATCGAGATTTGAAAACTTATGACACTTGTATCATTCAACACACAATCCCATTAAAATCTAGAGTAAAACCCTTCCAACAAAAGCTCTGGAAGTACCACCCATCTTTGGAACCCCTCATGTGGTAAGAGTTAAAGAAATTACTAGATGCTAAAATTATCTTTCAGGTTAGACACTCTACCTGGGTAGAAAATTTGGTTCCTGTCAAGAACAATTCTAGGGAAATCCGCCTGTGTGTGGATTTCATAAACCTCAACAGAGCATCAAAAAAGGATAACTACCTAGTCCCACTGATGGAACAACTCTTGTAGACCGTGTCTGGTTCTGAAATTTTCTCCCCGTTAGACATTTTTTCAAGTTACAACCAGGTTCTAGTTTCAGAGGAAGACTGATTAAAAACTACCTTATGAACCAAGTGGGGAACCTTTGCTTATAAATGCATTCCCTTTGGGTTTATTAATGCAGCGGAAACATTCCAGAGGGCCATAGACATAGATTTTGGGGGACTGATCAAAAAGTGTGTAGTATTCTATTTGGATGACGTAACTTCCAGACATTTATTTTCTCAATTCAGACAAAAGAGAGCAAAATGAAATACAATATAACAGGAATCACACACTATGAGAGAGAACACGACTCATAACACCACCAATTAGAATCTTTTCATAAAATCTCCACAATCTTCCTTTGCATCCATGTATTCATTCCAACCCCAGAGATTTACAAAGTCTTCCTGCAGTGAGGGAAGGCTCCTCCTTTCTCTTATGTTTTTATACTCAGGAGGCCAAGCATATATAGAGGAATTTCGTGTGAAATTTAAAACATTCTAACTTATTCATAATTCTAAAAACAGATACAAGCTACAAAAAGGAAGAACAGTTGTATTATTTAAAGGGACCGTTAGTAATCGGTTTGTCATATCAAGACTCCCTTTTCTTAAGCCGACATTTGTCCAAAACTTTCTGAAATACACCAAAATTTTACTTGAGGATTCACCTCAGCTTGGCGATTTCCTCCTCCAAGGTACTCCACCACTCGAGATTTTCCCCGACACTCTCTATCATCTTGGTTTTGGCCTCTATCCTCTTCTTTTTACTCCTCTTCTTCTTTGCGGCTAGGTGTAGGTGTTGTCTGTTTGTTCAGTTATGACAAGATCCCTCATAACAGGGTTTAATTTGACTCCCGAATCTGTCTTAGTTTCAGGTTTGGTATGAAATTTAGTCGCCAGTATCTACAAGACCCACCTTTCATTCTTACTTATTGACCTGCTTGGTACATTAGTTGAGAACCCAATCGCACCAGACACCATTTGATAGGCATTATCCATACCTTTCAGACTTTGCAGAGACTTTGATTTGGCCACCCTTTGAATTTACATAATTTAGGAACACGGGTCGAGCTTGTTTTTCTTACGCCTAAGATGGAAATTTCCCAGAATAGGATAAAACGATTTCATATGTGAGATTTGATGGTTTTTGTAATTTGATAACGAATTACTGTCACAGTACATTGGTGTTCCACACTTCATCAATCCACTTTGAATGATGAGCCTCGAGTTAGTTATGCGGGGGCGTCCTTTTGGTACGTCATATGGGAAAGTACCTAGACCGGTGATGTGAGGTGATATGACCAACCGCCATTCTCCCCACAAGTTATTGACATGACGTTTTGAACCATGTGACATTGGGGCCATAGGAAAAGTGGTTTCGGGCAATCCTCCATCTCCCTCGATGCGTGTGTAAGAGCACCACGCATTCCCCATCAAAACCAAAGTGGTTTTCCCTGGTCTACCTTTGTGATGTTAAGTTCCATGCTATTTTTTGATCTGATGTGAGCCTCAACCGTGGATATGAGATTCTTCAAGATTGATGGTCTGCCAAGCTACTCCCTTCTCTCCTCTGCTATATTCGTTCATATCTCATGAGATATAGTTGAGCGCCCTAAACTATCATGACTCTACTGTGGTATAGCGTCTCGCTGAACCTCATAAATTTTTAGACCTCGATATAAAAATTGTTAAGGTGATAACATTGGCTCCAATTGGGGATGTTATCCTCCCGACAAGGTAGTAAAGAACCTGTAGACCCGGTG
Organism: Picea engelmannii; assembly: GCA_009831015.1. Classification (NCBI taxonomy): domain Eukaryota; kingdom Viridiplantae; phylum Streptophyta; class Pinopsida; order Pinales; family Pinaceae; genus Picea; species Picea engelmannii. Next base: position 219,666 of record ML777763.1, on the reverse strand, counting down.
CTTGATCCATGGGGTTGTCTCAAAACATGTGTGTACCCTTCTCCTACCAAGTTCTATGTACTGCTTTCAACTGGATGCGGGACGTCCGAGTACATTATTGAAAACTGACTGTATTTAGTGCTAGAAAGATCAAACTAGAAAATGCTTGGTCGAAAAGATTATTTTCACATCCCTACCTACCCTAAAACTATTAGGATGACCACTCACTCAAGTGATGCTAAAGTGCCAATGCAGCCAATCAAGCAATTGGCTTCCTGATTTTCCTTTGTTCACATTTCTCTTAAGCTGGTAGAAAAATGTAAAAGATGGTGGTTGAAAAAACAAATTGAATCCAAAATCCGAGCTTATGAATGAAACAAATTCATCCTTCACTGAAGACTGTAATAGGATGGCCACCGGATCTTGAAAACCATGAAAAATCATTTCTCCTTGATGAGCAAAAACCAAAAGGCAAGTATCTTTCATCAGCGTTAGTTGTTTTTGCTCTATATCTCCTATTCTGAGAACATTTTCAAATGAAATGGCAGTGATAGGTTTGTCTACTTGTCCATGCACATCAATAAAAATATTCATATACTCTTGAACATCTTCAAATATGACAGCCATATAATATGTATCAAGGCTATCCTCTTGTTCATCAAACAACTCTGATGTGGTTTCATTAAATTTCTAGAAATTTGTTTGAGGACAACCAATTTGACTTTCAAATGAATAAATAGAAATAAGTTCCTTCTCATAATCTTCTAACAAATGTGAAAATTTAACAGCATGCACTATTTCACAGTCTAGAGCTCCCGTGGATGGATTTTCAACACCCTGATTTTCAAATGACTTAAATAAAACCACTGCCTCTTCATTATCTATCTGTATTTCTGATGGGCAAGTGGCATACACTGCTTCGTTTCTTTCTCGAAAATCTATGTCATTTTTTTTTCATTGATGGAAACTTCCATAGATGCAATTTCAGAATCTTTGTCCATGTCTATGTTGTTTAAAAATTGAACCATGATGTCATTCTCAAGGGAAGAGAAAATACTTTGAAACGCTTTTTCATGTCGAGAATCTATACTGATTTCGGGAGAAAGAAAATGACCTTGAACAATACTTTCTGAAGCAACTTCTTCTTCCTTTTTAGGCTGATAGTTGAACATAGACTGCAAATCTAAGCTGGCATGACCCTTTATGTGATTATCTATAGAATTATCATCACCACTATGCTCATGCTTGGAGGATCCCTGACCTAAGATACTACAAATATTTTTATTCAATAATTCGAAAGAAGCAAAACATAATGGTAGGGTTGTCCCACCTGATTTGAAACCGTATTCAATTTTATTGCAAACAGATGGTTGTATTTCAGCACAAATAATAGGGTCTTCAGGAACATGAAAAGAGTGTTGTGATATCTTGTCATTCTACTGCATTTATTTAGCGTGGTTTTGCATAAGCACATATTCATTTTCCTCAATGATAATTTTAGGATTTTCTTTCAACAATTTGAAAGAAGAAAAGCATAAAGGTAAGTGTAGTGTCCCCAAGGCTGAGCCCCATTGTAAACCATGTTCTGAAAGAAATTGTAATTATGTTTATAGGCAGGTGAGCCAAGTTTTTATAAGTTGGAGGCTTATGTGTTTGATTAGGCCAGGAGCCTACTGTTGTAAATGTAATCCAGCAAAACAATTAATAAAATATAAACACCACCAGGTGCAGACCGACCACGATGAATGAGTGAAGGGGGACTGAGAATCCACAAAGTGAGCAAGGAATTAGGGGCTGAAGGTGGGAAAGGGGATAAGTGTTGAGCCTGGGGGCTAAGCCTAGGGGGGCTTAAGCCCGAGAATAATATTTTAATATTATTCCAAAAATGCATGTGCATTTGTGTTTTATCCTAAGTGCTGGCAAGGGAGGACGTACAAGGGTGAGCCATGAGAAAGGATCCTCCTCCTCCATTTGACTCACGGACTGCCAGAAGGTGAACTGGTCTGACTCCTGCAGAGAAACCCTCGTACATCCCTTGAACCGAAAAGGCGTGTATCCGTGTTTGTTCCAGGATAGACGATACATCCCCTGTCTGAACAGTTGGAACCTGTGTTGACCCTTGCGTGGATCGTTTGTCACGCATTCCCGATAACCTGAGCATGAGTCTATCCTAGGTTGGCGGATGGGAAATGGGGAGGCCCTGCCATTCCGTACGAGAGAGTCTGTGTAATTCCCTGCGGGAATTGCTTCTCACGCAATTCTGAAAATAAACACTGGGAGACCCTGTGACTCGAGGGGGGGTGTCTGATTCTGAGAAATCCCATGCGGGCAACCCCAGCCTACAAGAAGCCTGTGTTGAATTCGAGGAGAGTCTTTACTTGTTCAGGGAAAAGTTGAGCGATCCTATGTGAGCATTCCCTTTCCCAAAGCCGTGATTGTGAAGCCATCCTGTGACTGCCGAACCAGTTTTTGGAAATCCTGTGTCTGTTTTCTCGGGGGATGGTTGAGATTATGCAGAACTGGGTTGCGTGAGGATTGTTGGCCTGTGAGCGATTCCCTCCAGGTGAGAGAGTGCACAGGGGAAGGAGAGAACTCATGGAAGGAACCCTATAGCTGCCATAGAGCCCGGAGACTTCCGGTCCGGTCTGTTCCTGTAACCCAAGGTAAGGGAGATTGGCAGCCGAAGGACTGTCCAGGTTACAGGAACAGACCGGAACAGGAACAGGAACTTAGAAAGCGATCCCTCATGACCGTTGGATCTGGAAAAATGGGTGTAGGAATTAAAATTCCTTTTGAAATACACAACAATGTGGAAATCGCGATATGCAAAATTCCGAATTGGTAAGGAACCATCTGAGCCATCAAATCTTGGTTGGAAAACCGTCAGCCGTAGGATCTGTTGGGAGATGTCCGAAGGTTAAACCTCAGAGACTATGGGTGAAATCTCTGAAATAGATCTAGACCATCCGAAATACGGAGGATGCGTGTCGTGAGATTTCCAATTTCGAAAAATCGGGAATCGTGATATCGGGAGTCACGAAGGAGGTTGGGAATTTTCATGGTAAAAGTCCCAGGAATGATCTGAGCGGTCCCTTAGTTGGGACAGGTGGGCAAGATCAAGAGCCCATCGGCATATCGGGGTTCGGTGTTTCACGAATCCTGAGGACATATGTGTTTCGGCATTGGAAAGTCCGAAACCTCGATAGGAGGTATGACTGTGGTCATATAAGGGGAAGTTGTGTGAACCTCGAGTCTAGCCCGGAGGGCTAATGGGAGTTAGAGCACATCGACGTCTGGAATCCCAAAACCCCGAAAGGATCGGGACTCTCCATGGTGGAAACACCAGAGCAGTCGTGGGCCATTTGATTTAAGATGACCACGTGTTGAGAGATTACCCGTTTCGGAAAATCAGGGATTCGGGAGTTTCGTTGACAAAGAACTCGGACTCTCGTCATGATAAATCCTAACCATACTGTCGAGACGTTAGCATGTGGCTAAGTTCCAATGAATGGACGAGATTCCTTTGGGGAAACTCCAGGTCTTTAACGATCGTCCGATGTGAAAAAGATCTGACCGTTGGATTTTTCTAGGAATGGATGTGGACACATGGAGATGTACCGCGTGTAAGAGGGTCGAAAAGAGAAGCGAGAGTGGTGGGACCCTAATGAGGTCACCGAACGTGACGAGGATCCTCCGAAACGTGCCACGCACCACTTTGGTAAAGGGCGACAGCTGTGATGTAGACCCAAAGAATAAGGTCGAACAAAATTTTGGAAGTCGGGGTTTGGAAAGGAGAGTTAAACATGAGTTCTCCAGTACTGAGACTTTGAAACCCCAAAACCTGAAGTCCCAAGGTACAAAAACCTGAAGTACCTAAAATGAAAGCTTCGAAAACATGAAAATTGCAGAGCCGAACGAGAGCTCAGAAAACCCATTGGAATCGAACTATCTTTTGTTCTTGTTCATATTAGTCATAAATGTTGTGGATTGTTCGTGAAGTTTTGATGGCCTGACAAACTTCGAATTTAATTATGAATGAGGATGTGTTATTCCACGTAGTAACACCTACACGGTAGCCAAGGTGCACTACAAATTTTCTGGGTTATCTATCAAGAAGTATTATAGTAATCCTGGGTAGCTTAGTGAAAGGGGTGTTACAGTAAGGAATTTCCTTCAGCTAATTCAATACTTTTTTTTTTGTAATTGTGATATGCAGGTTGATTGCTTTCATTATACTGCTGAAAAGGAACATTTTCTGATAGAGAACATGCAGTTGATTGTTCTAGGGAGTCAACATCATCATATTCATCATATATAGGTAAATCATTCAAATATGCCATGTCATCTAACAAGAACAAACTTGGAACATCAACCTGTTCTTCAACAAACTTCTTTGTAAACTCATATTATTGATTGTATACAAATGAATACATGAAACAATCAGCCCCCTACTTATCATGGGATGGATCAACACCTTCTCTTTCAACAAGTGGAATATATTTTTTTGCAAAATCATTAGTATTGGAAACTTCAAGAGGACCTATGATATTGTCAATTCTATGCTCAAGATTCCAATCAACTATTTTTTGTTCATATTCACTTTCATGTCCTTGAGCATTCAACCCCTTATTTTGGGTATGTTTACATGCTTGGATGTTGTGTTGAATGTCCTGAGCATCACTAAACATTTGTTGTAAGGACCCAAGTCTTCTTTCCATCGGGAGGAAAGAAAGATATAGATTAAGAGTAGTTGCATAATGGAGGATGGAAGCAGCCTCAGAGGGTTGAATTTCTTTGGACAAATTATAATAGACGCTAGATAAATCTCTGCTGAATACAGAAATAGATTCATTATTGTGTCTTTTCAAGGCACAAAACTCAGTGACTTGCAGATCTAAGGATTTCTCCTTAACCCAAAACTTTAAAAAGACCTTCTTCAATTACACCCATGAGCTGATGATTTATGGATGTAAATGTTTGAACCAGAGTTTGGTGTCTCCTTTCAAGGATTGAGAGAAAACTCTCATACACACATCAACGTGGTCAATCTCGAATAAATTTATAAAATGCTCAAACCCTTGAATGTGATTTTCAGCTGATATGACATATGATTCTCCATCGAACACAGGTAGGTACTCATAGTAATTTGAAGGGAAATCATGAAGAGTTTGGGGTAGCTTTAAGGGTATATATCTATGTCGAGCCTTAGGGGGTGTTGGACCAGCAACAATGGGAGAAACATTGGTCTGAGTCTCACGGGATTCATCAACTTGGTCATTGTCATTGCGTGGCCCAGGTGACAACTTTTTATCAGAACCAACGACAAGGTAAGGGTATGCATGTGCAACGTATAGAGGAGGAAATATAATTGCAAGTCTTTCATGATCATTATTAAGATACAATAGGTAAAAGAAAGTTTGTTTGGCATGTTCAAAGAAGGAGCAAAGGAAACTTAAAATGAAAAGTAAAATGCTTTGTAAGAGGTTCCATTTTGAGTACCTATTTTTCCTCATGATGCCTTTCCTCGCCCCAGTCAAGGGGTTTCATCTTTCGGTGAAGCCTCTGTCTTGAGCTTGAAGCATTAAGAGCAGGGTCACCTCTCGAAAATTCAGGTTTCTTTTATCAGTGGAGTCGCTAGAGTAGGAATACAACCAATGTGTGCCTAATTGTCTGTTGCTCTCAGACCCTAGAACTCAACCATGTCGTTCTTCCCAGGGAAATTTTTTAAATTTCGTCCCTGACAATGACGCCAAAATGTTAGCACTTTGTAAATTATGTCTGGCTGAATAGAAAAACGACAGAGGTAATTGTTTCAACCATATTTAGAGTTGAGGCACTAGCCTACTCAACTCAAAGAGGGATCTCTCGCGTCACTTAATATATCTATGGAAATTGGTGGCTAGATTTGGTCTGTTTTGAGGTTTTTGATAAAATTGTTGAAGGGTTGAAGATGACCTTTGGGCTATGGGGTCAAGAATGTAGGATACATTGCCAAATCATGAAAATGATTAAGAGGAAAAGGCTAAATGAGGAAGTGACTTCTGAGTTTATTCTTGAAAATTTAGATGATATCAGAAGAAAATAAACATGCAACTATTATCAAAGCATTATAGTAATGAATTCTGAAATGGTTTAGAAGAGATAAGCATAGTCTAAATCGCCAAGCCGAGAGAATTGAATAATGAATTATGGACTTTTAATTTCTCAATTCAGACAAAAGAAAGCAAAATGAAATACAGAATAACAAGAATCACACACTATGAGAGAAAACGAGACTCATAAAACCACCAATTAGAATCTTTTCATAAAAAGTCCAAAATATGCCTTTGCATCCATGTATTCATTCCAACCCTAGATATTTACAAAGTCTTCCTGCACTAAGGGAAGGCTCCTCCTTTCTCCCATGTCATTATACTCAAGAGGCCAAGCATATATAGAGGAATTTTGTGTGGAATTCAAAATGTTTCAACTTCCTCATAATTCTAAAAATAGATACAAGTTACAAAAAGGAAGAACAATTGTATTATTTAAAGGGACATTTAGTAATCGGTCTATCATATCAGGACTCCCTTTTCTTAAGCCGACATCTGTCCAAAACTTTCTGAAATACACCAAAATTTTACTTGAGGATTCACCTCATCTTGGCGATTTCCTCCTCTAGGGTACTCCACCACTCGAGATTTTCCCTGACGCTCTCTATCATCTCGGTTTTGGCCTCTGACCTCCACCTTTTTCTCCTCTTCTTCTTTACGGCTTGGTGGCAGGTGTTGTTCGTGTGTTCATTTATGACAAGATCCCTCATAATGGGGTTTAATTTGACTCCCGACTCTGTCTTAGTTTCAGGTTCGGTATGAAATTTAGTCACCAGCATCTGCAAGACCCACCTTTCATTCTTACTTATTGACCTACTTGGTACATTAGTTGAGAACCCAGTCACGCCATACACCGTTTGACGGGCATTATCCATACCTTTTGGACTTTTCAGAGACTTTTATTTGGCCACCCTTTGAATTTACAAAATTTAGGAACATGGGTCGAGCTTGTTTTTCTTACGCCTAAGATGGAAATTTCCCAGAATAGGATAAAATGATTTCATATCTGAGATTTGATTTTTTTTTTTACTTTGATCATGAATTACTGTCACAGTATGTTGGTGTGCCACGCTTCATCAATCCACTTTGAATGATGAGCCTCGAGTTAGTTATGCGGCAGTGTCCTTTTGGTACATCATCTGGGAAAGCACCTAGACCAGTGATGTGAGGTGATCTGACCAACCACCATTCTCCGCGCGAGTTATTGACATGAAGTTTTGAACCACATGACATCGGGGCCATAGGAAAACTGGTTTTGGGAAAATTTTCGTCTCCCTCGATGCATGTGTAAGAGTGCCACGCATTCCCCATCAAAACCAAAGTGGTTTTCCCTGGTCTGCCTTCGCGATGTTAAGTTTCATGCTATTTGTTGATCCAATGTGAGCCTCGACCGTGGATCTAAGATTCTTCAAGATCGACGGTCTGTCGAGCTACTCCCTTCCCACCTCCGCTATATTCATTCATATTCCACAGGATATAGCCGAGTTCCCTAAACTATCATGCCTCTACTGTGGTATAACATCTTGCTGAACCTCATAAATTTTTAGACCTCAATATAAAAATTGTTAAGGTGATAACACTACCATCCAATCAAAGACAAAGCATGCTTCATATTATACTACGATTATTTCGAAACTAGATCTATCCATTAAAGACAAGTTCATGTAGGTATACACAATATTGAAGGAAACAGGCCAAGCACATGTATTAATGAGAACTCAATAGAGATACTTACAGACCTTTGATGAATCTGCATCAACCTCTTCTAGCTCTCCTTGTCCAACCCCTTGCTCAAATGATCCACAAACAAAATGACTATGCTTCATTGATTATCTCCCTTATGAGATCATAAGTTTGATGCCTTCAATGTCTCTTTCCATATGAGATCATAAGTTAGGTATTTCTCAATTTCTCCCTTTTTCTTCACCATGAGAAGGCCTCCTTATATAATCTTCGAGAGACCTAACCACCTTATATATTATTGGGATAGGTTGAGGATATTTCTCCATCATTTGTGGATCCTCCCTAATATCCATCCTTGACCTCAGATTCGAATCCAACTGATTTCAGAGATAAGGGGGATCTTCCCCTGATTTTCTCAACAACATAACACTCCCCCAGAATGGTGCACAAAGTGCTACAACGCTCCCCCAAAGGAGGAAAAGGAGTGATAACACTCCCTGCTAGTGGGTAGGGGAGTGTTGCCTAATATTTATGCAAAAAATCCTAGCGCTTCCCCAGAATGGTGCACAGAGCGCTACAACACTCCCCCAAAGGAGGGAAAGGAGTGCTAGCACTCCCTGCTAGTGGGTTGGGGAGTGCTTCCCTTCAAAATTCATTTTTAAGTGGTCTTTCTCAAGGCAAAGGCTTTGTACTCTTTTTCAAATGATTTCTCCTTCTTTAACCAATCTTTGAGGGTGTCTTCAAGTGTTCTTTGTGATGTCATTCGAGACACGACATAGGCAAGATGATTGCATGATGTCTGTGACACTTGCAACACTTGTAATGACAACAATAGGTCATAATTGAAATGAGTAATTTTGATGTGTAACAAATTGCCCCCCAAAGTACGAAGTTAGAAGATGAAAATTGATGACTGAAGTACTTTGTAGACTTATTCGAGCAAGGGTATTGACTCAGAGAACCTGGTAGAAGCTGTACACAACCATCAAACAAATATTATGACATGTTTCAAATTCAAGGCAAGCATACCTATGCTTGGGTGATAAAGACTTGCAAGGTATGGCCGCCATAAGATACACAGTGGATTCATAATTGTATTAACAAAAAGGTATATCCACCAAAGATACAATGTGGATCTATACTCCCATGACATGAACTAATAGTAGCCAAGAAAAATACATAGTGGATATATGAGATGACAAGACATAGCCACAGACCAATACAAAGTGGATATATGTGACAGTATATGTGTCAATATTCGAGAGAAACTCCATCACAACCTGGGAAAAGTACATATCAGAGTGATCACTCAACCTAGGGTCTTCTTACCGATGTATGCAAAGACAAAATGTTGTGTTCAAGGGTGACTGTAAGAGTGACTTGTGATGTTTTCAAAAACTGCTTGGCTTGCTTCCTTCAAATTTTTCCCCCATCCAGATAGACGAGTACCTCTTTTTAATTTAATGAGCTCGAGGAAGATAAAACATGCTCGATATAACTCAACTTAGGTAAGTCCCTCTTCCTTTGTTTAAAAAACTGAAAGAAGTAAGGGTTTGGTCCCATATGGACCCTTCAATGTATAACTTTTTTAACGAATCCAGACAAGATAAACTCGGTGATTTTTCATGTTTAGAGAGTCTAAAAAGAACTTAAAGATGACTCCAGGGTTGTCCTTTTTCGTAATGTTATTCTCGCGAGGCCGAAAAAGAGATAAATTATTACTCGAAAGATTCCCTTTCAAACCTTTTAATGAGTGGGAAAGGAAGCAAGATTACTCGACAATCTTTTCATGTTTAGAGAGTATGAAAAGAGCTTAAAGACGACTCTAAGGAGTTCCTTTTTTGTGTATCCATGCGAGTCTGAAAAAGTGATAAAAGTTTACTCGGTTGTGTTCTCATGTATTTACAAGCATGAGAAAGAACAAAGACTAAGCTCTGTATTGGTTTCATTTTTACACAATCTTGAAATAAAATTAAACTATGCTTGTAAATTCCCAACATAATTTCCAAAGGTAGGGATACCCATGGATGGTTCATACTCTATCCCCAGCTTGAAAATCTAGCGGATTAACTCCAGAATGATAATCAAAGGTTGTAGACATGCCCCCCCAAGCTTTAGTTCATTCACTGAATTTGAGGTTGTCAACAATTTTTGTACTAGATGGAGAAAAAGGATAAGGGTGGATGAAATGAAGGTTCAAATACGAGACCTAAAGAAAGACTCAAACATCTACAAGATCCGGTGAAAAGACTCGAATCAACGGGAGAGGTGATTGTTTCATTATTTAACGATCTTGACATAGGAAAAGAACTATGCTCAGGGCTCCGGGTTCAATCCCCAGATTTATGTTTCATTTTTTAATGAGCTTGCTACAGAGAGGAAAACTATGCTCAAGGCCTTTGTTTTATTTTTTAATGAGCTTGCCACAGAGAAGAAAAACTATGCTCGTGGAATCTTCTTGATCATGGCTTCCAAGAGGATAATGCTCTGGAAGGAAATCATGTCAAGGGATAAAACTCAGTCACGGCTTCCAAGAGATCTTCACTGGATGGAAGAACAATGCTCTAGAAGGAACACATGTTGAGGGTCGCGTCGGGGGTAAGGAGATCATGCTCTAAATACCCTACCGAAGAGATCACCATGTCAACTATCGGATCCAAGTTATAAGAGATTGAGCGTACAATGAGAGGCTCATATTCATCGACAGTTGAAGTCGTGGGAGACAATGCCACATAATTGACCTGTTGCGGGGGCAATATCATCGACATAAAAGAACTATTTAGGGAGTTCATTGAGTTTATGGTCAAGTCGTGGCCAACAAACGAAAGTTGATCAATAGTCACCATTCTTCCATCATGAGGGAAAGATATCACATGAAAAAGAGTGGACACAATAGCTTTCATGGCATAGATATAATCTCGCCCAAGGACTAAATCGAAATCCAAGGGGTCCTAGACTACCATAACATCAGTAAATACAGTTTTTCCTCCCAAAGTTACATGAAATTGGGGAAGGATCCATAGAGGGTGACTTGTTCTTCTATTAAAAGTGAACAGGTCTGGGTAATCGGCACAAGCTGAGGATAACCCAAAGCTTCCCAAGCAATAGAGGACAAAATACTAATGGACGAACCTTCATCTATTAGCGCATGAGGAACGTCCCGACCAAAAACCTATATTGTAATATTGAAAGGAACGTGAGAGGGAAGACGAGGTCCAGTTAGCGCACCCCAATCAAAAAGGATAGACTCATTACATGGAGGGGGTTTCATGGGAGAAGGAGGAATTCCCCCCAGCACGGTATATTCTGTATCAATGAGAAAAATGTGGGCATAATTAGGTTTACTCTCTAGTGGGAGAGCAGGATCGATTGATAATGACATCAAATCGACCACTTGGGTTTCATTCTCCAAGGGAAGAATGGGGTCAATAGGTGGAAACCAATCGATCGCTTGGGTTTCACTCTCTAATGGGAGATCGGGATCAATCGAAGATGGGATCGGATCAACCACTTTATCAAATGGTTCAACTAAGGACATGACCAGATTGACTACATGATAAACCAAACTGACCTATGAAGGGACCGTAGAAACCACTTTGGCACTCGTCAGAGGAGGAGTGGGATTGAACATGTTGGTACTCTTCAGATGAAGGGTGGGACTAACCAATGATGGGACTGGATCAATCACTTGGGTTTCACTTTTCATATGAAAAGTGAGGTTGATCGATGATGGAACTGGATCAGCTACTTTGGTTAGTGGTTCAACTGAGGATGAAACTAGATTGACCACCTGATCAACCAAACTGATCAGGGATGGAACCGGATTGACCATTCCATCAACTAACAATGGGTTGGGGAAAATATTATGATAAATAGTTGGGAGTTGAAGCTTTTCCAAAAGAGAAGAAGCCTCGTCCATACAAGGACAAAGGTGAGAATAATGATCACCTTCATATAAAATGTAAGAAAATTTGGCAGTTGTCTTCTTCTTACCAACCTTAACGTCACTAGTTGAAGGGGCATCACCAACATGTCTAGTAGAGGCCGATGATGTGGAGTAACACATTTATAATACCTTGGGAAGACCAGGGAAATCCCGCAGAAAGTGGTCACCCTTACAAAGACTACAAGGCAATTTGGGTTTCAGATTTTTCATTTTAATCTTATCGACCTCATCAACACTCCTAGTATAATTAAGAGTAGATGGTTGCTTGGATCCAATATCTGATATGGTTGGAGGCTTGGTCCTTTTCAGGTTCTTCTTCTTCTTATCAACCTAGCTACTTTCTTTAGAGCTTTCACTAGGAGAATAAGGAGAAAGGGAAGGAGACTTAATGGGTGAAGAAGGAGAAAATTCGACATGAGGTTGATGTGTGGGTGGTGTACTTACATATAAAGCATTAGGTGCAGTTGAAGCACTAGGAATATTCGAGATCACCGGAGTGGGGAACAACCAAACCGGTAATCTGATGGTGAGTCCTGGAAGACTCAGTGTGGCAATTTATGGAGTACCAATGTTTCCAAAAGAAGGAAAGGTGAAAGGTTCCTCGGGACAAGGGGATCCTCCATTGGTAATCCCAGAAGTTGATGCCATTAACACTGACTTGACCTAAGGTCCACTAAGTAAAAAAAACAACACACGCTATGAATCTAAGAAGCAAACAATAAAAAAAAAATTCCCATAATGAAACCACTATTTGGTGATGAAATCCAACGTCGCAAGATCAACATAGGAAGGGGCAGGGATCGAGCGGGTGGATTAGTTATGTTGGCGACCTGCTTAATGGACTTATGCCTTGGTGCAAGCTTCCATGTCGTAATTGTGGATTTACCCTCCAAGGATCCCGAGTGATTTTGACCAACGTCTGTTCCAGGTATAGTGAGACTTCCCTTCACTGTCACCTTGTGTAAGACCCTGAATATTATGGCTACTAAGATAACCAACTTGCAGTCAACCCCTGGGTGGGTACAATCGACAGTCTAGTCCGAACGTATGGGCAAGAGAACAAGTCTGAAATTCTTCAAGAGAACTAAGGACTAGTGGACCGATATAACTCCAGAGGACCCCGAACGGATTCAGAGTTCACAAAGCCCCGAGACCAAATGACGACAGTTTAACCTCAAGAAGAAACCCCAATATATGATCTGACTACTACGAATGGTTAAACCACGAAGGGATAATCTTCATAACTCTTCCCAACGTGACCTCGTGCATAACCCCTATGTGAGAAGGGGATCCCAGTAAGCTTATACAAAAATTGGATTTTCTCTCCCTATCGCAAGATGCTAATTTTTTTTGACAGCTTTGGAAAGTTATCCTTTCAACCTATTCCAAATCCCTACACCTCAAGCTAATGTAGATTTGCTAACAGAAAATGTAAAAATGTCTGATAATTTTTAGTTTTGCGCTTGATTTTAATGTTTTTGTTTACTCAAGAGGAACATGGAGTGGACTAAATGATGTTTTGACCGACTCTAAACAATGAAAAGAAATGAAAATGCAAATATTTCACTTCGATGAAAGCTATATTACGAGAAGGAGAAAACTTTTATCATTCCCAAATGCATAAAGTCCCAAAATTTTTATCAAACTAATCAATGTCAAGATCTTCAATAAATGATCCAAAGAGACTGTACACCAATACACGATTCTTGCCCCCCCCCCCCTCCGGGCCATGAGGGGGAACATTTTTAAGATTTTAAGACTAAAAAATGCCAAAAACCATGCAATTTCGCTACTTCAAATGCAAGCTAGTTTCACTACCCAAAAGCAAGATTGCATCTATATTCTTTGTTTGATTCTAATGTATAAATAAAATAAATACAAACCCTTTGATGCTCTACTACTATCAATCAAGAGAAAGAGTCTTATGCAGATGCTAAAGACACGAATCAAAAAAGGCTACAAACAAAGCATGCACTCAAGGCAGTGAGGTATGAAAGAAAACAAGTAGAAACTTGTTCTGACAAGAGCATAATCAAGGATTCTACAACCAATCAAGCATTCAAGGAACACAAGAAAATGCAGAGAAGAATCCAAGAAAAGACAGGGAGAAAGAGGAATCACTCAAAACTGTCCCAACAAAAGGCAATTTCACATTTTTGAACAAGGTTTCAAGATCCAATCAAGAAAATAGGGAGTGATAAGCATAAAAAACCAATCCAAACAACTTTACGAACCAACCACGAACTCTGGGTAAAGACCTTTGCAAAAGAGGTTGCAAAAGACTGAGTAGAAGAAGGTAGAAAACTCCCAAAAAAGAGACTAGTGCTCCCTGTCTCAAGGGTACAGAGCATTGAAATGCTCCCTAAAACACTATAGGGGAGCATTGGCCAGAGATCAGCACTCTGGTATGGCCTAGGTTTGGCGCTAGTCCTCCTAGAATCTCAGAGAAAGAGCAAAAAAATGCAAAAAACTCACCCATAATGCATACAAATTAGTGAAATTGCTAGTTAAGGTAGGAGAAGGCTAATGGATGACTAACAATCAGTAAAAGTGATATGAAATGTGGGAAAATATAAGTAAATACAATAGAAATTTATTGGGAAAAATGACCTCAAAGATCAAATGGAACAATGGATAGATCTTTGAATTTCTTTACAACAACTTTCATTCAATCAGATAAATGAAAAAAGAAGTAGATCGACGCCAAATATCAAAGAAGAAGAATGACTCAAAGTAAGGAAGGAAGATGTCAAAAATCCAAAAAAAACATCATCAATTATTAGCAATCAAAATGTTGGAGGCCAAAACAAAGACACACTGAGATGGTGATAACTCTGAGCAGGTGGATCAACAAAACTTTAAACTCAAAAATCAACTCCCAAAAGGTTTTTTAGCAGAAAAATACCAGTGCTCTAGTGTCAAGGGCACCAGATTGTTTTAGTGCTCTATGGGAGACTACAAGTGAGTGTTGGTGCTCTGGTTGTAGAGGCAAGGGAGCGCTAGTCTCTCGAAAGAACAAAAACTTGCCCAGAACTCAAAAAATTCAAGAAAAATCTAAAATTCAATGTGGATGGGATAAATTCAATAGACAACAACACATATAAGAATCAGAAACACAGCATGAATAATATCTAAAAGTGAGCAAAGGCTAAAACAATACCAAGGAAGGAAACCAAAACTGAAATCTTCGGTCCCCAGCAAAGTCGCCAATTTCTGTTATAGGAAAATCCCCCTGCGGACAGGTGAATTCCCTCTTGGATCCTATACTTCTAAGACCAAGAGAAAAAGGTGCTAACTTTGATCACTGGCATCCCTTTAAACCTAGCTAAGCTAATCTATAGAGAAGAGGAAGAAGATGTACCTTTTTACAATGTTTGTCCTTGCCGAGTCCAAGTTGAGCTCTGATCCTCAAGCTCTTCAACAAGTCCTGCAATCCAATCAAACACAAAGCATGCTTCCTATTCTAATACAATTAGTTTGAAACTAGATCTATCCATTAAAGACAAGTTCATGTAGGTATACACAATATTGAAGGAAACATGCCAAGAACGTGTATTAATGAGAACTCAATAGAGATACTTACAAACCTTTGATGAAGCTACAACATCCTCTTCCATCTCTCCTTGTCCAACCTCTTGCTCAAATGATCCAAAAACAAAATGACTATGCTTCACTGATTATCTCCCTTATGAGATCATAAGTTTTATGCCTCCAATGTGATCTCTTTCCTTATGAGATCATAAGTTAGGTATTTCTCAATTTCTCCCTTTTTCTTCAAATGAGAAGGCCTCCTTATATAAGCTTGGAGAGGCCTAACCACCTTATATATTCTTGGGATAGGTTGAGGATATTTCTCCATCAATTTTGGATCCTCCCTAAGATCCATCCTTGACCGTAGATTCAAATCCAACTAATTTCAGAGATAAGGGGGATATTCCCTTGATTTTGTCAACAACATAACACTCCCCTAGAATGGTGCACAGAGAGCTACAACGCTCCGCCAAAGGAGATCAAGGAGCAATAGCACTCCCTGCTAGTAGGTAGGGGAGTGATGCCCAAGATTTCCTCAAAAAATACTAGCACTTCCCAAGAATGGTGCACAGAACGCTACAACACTCCCCCAAAGGATGGCAAGGAGAACTAGCACTCCCTACTAGTGGGTAGCATAGCGTTTCCCTTCAAAATTCATTTTTAAGTGGTGTTTCTCAAGGAAAAGGATTTGTACTCTTTATGAAATGATTTCTCCTTCTTTAACCAGTCTTTGAGGGTGTCTTCAAGTGTTCTTTGTGATGTTGTTTGAGACACGACATAGGCAAGATGAATGTATGATGTCTGCGACACTTGCGACACTTGTAATGATGACAATAGGTCATCATAGAAATGAGTAATTTGATGTGTAACAGTTGGTGCTGGAACACTCAAGGAGTTGAGGCTTCCATCTAGTGGGTGCTAGAGAAACCAAGGAGTTGGTGCACCCAACAAGTTGCATCTTGTAAAACAGAGGTGGTAGCCTCACAAAGAGTTGGTGCTCATAAGAATGATAATGTACAAAAAATAAAGACTACTTATCATATTAAGAAGAAGAGGTTTTCTCCCTTTATGGGTTTCCTTAGGAATATATGCCTCTGTATACTTCATGTGTGTGATTGATGTTGAATAATCTATTTCTTAGTTCCCTAAATTATTGTGATCATCATTGAGTGTTATGTAATGAGTTTAAAATGGATATAATTGTTTAAGCACAATAACAATTGATTCAACCCCTCCCCCCCCTCTCAGTTGTCTAACAATTGGTATCAGAGTTGGTTCCTTTTATCTAATGGTAGATCCTAGATCTTGAAAATGACTAGCCTTGAAGGAAATTCAACCAATAAGGCCCCCCTATTCAATAGAACAAAATTTGCCTTCTGTAAAGTTAGGATGATAACCTACATAATGGCTTTAGGTGCAGATTTCTGGGATGTGGTAGAGACTGGTTATGTAAAGCCATTTGTACTAGATTCTAAGGATGACAAGCTAGAATTCAGCTTCAACACTAAGGCTATGAATGATATTTTGAGTGGGCTTGCAGAAGAAGAATTTGTAAAAGTTATGCACTTAGAATCTGCCAAAGAAATGTGGGACAAACTCATTAGCAATTATGAAGGTAATGAGAAGGTAAAGGATGCCAAGCTTCAAACCTACAGATTACAGTTTGAATAGATAAAGATGAAAGAGGATGAAACAATTGGGAAGTACTTTCTGAGAGTTGAAGAACTAGTAAATGCAATGAAAGGACTTGGTGAAAAAATTGAGGAAGCCTCTTTAGTTCAGAATATTTTAAGATCTCTCCCTGATAGATTTAATCCAAAAGTTTCTACAATAGAAGAACTAAATGATCTTAAAATTTTGCCTATTGACCAACTCCTAGGAACTCTGACTAATTATGAAATGAGGATAGGTAAATATAAACCCACCTCTATAGAATCATCATTTAAAGAAGATAAGAATGAGGATTCTGAATTTGATGAAATGGAAGCAAAATTCGTGAGAAGAGTAAAGAAAGGATAAGGAAAGTACCAAGGAATGTTTCCCTTCAAATGTTTTAACTATGGAAAGATAGGTCACTTTGCATCTAAGTGTCCACATAAGAAGAAGGACTAGAACTATGAAGCTGAAGAGAAGTACAAATCCAAGAGATTTGGTAAAAATAAAAGTTTATGTGTAAATAATGATGACTCTTCAGGAGACACATATAGTGATTCTTCTTGTGAATATAAGGTTAATGACTTTATGCTTATGGACAAAGAGGATGATGATTATAAAAGAACAGGAAGTGATGTTAATGACGAAGAAGTTGTGGTTGAATTGGAAGGAGAACTGATCAGTGCCCTATAAGAAATTGCTAGACTCAGATTTAAGAAGAAAAAGCAAAAACAATCGTTGATACAGTTCAAGAAAGATGGTAAAAAACATGATGAACACTTTGCCCTACTAAAAGTGGAATTAGAAGAGGCAAAGAAAATAGAGGACATTCTGAAACAACAGTTATCAGAGAAGAAGGCAAGATGTGAATCCTTCGAAGAAGAGGTAGTAAAAACCAGAAAAGAGTTGGAGAAGTTTAAAGAATTGTATCTCCAAAATCTTCCAAGCATTAAAGCCTCAACAGAACTAAATGACATTCTCAGAAAATAGAGATCTCCTTTGTTGAAGACTGGTTTAGGCTATGTAAGTGGTTCAAGCAGCAAAAATCCAGTAAAGATGATCAAGTTCCAAGTCAACAGATAATCATACCATGTGAGAACTATGCCACCAAAAGATAGTAAATACAAGATGATCCATGATAAAAAACAAAGATATCAGAAGATGGAGCAACAAATGCCAAGAATAAGGCCATCCTTTAGGTACCAAAATTTCTTCCATGGTTATTATTTTTACTGCCTTAATTTTGGCCATAAGATTGCAAATTTTCAAATTAAGTTTATAGACATGCAACTGAGGAGATCAAGAAATAAACAATCTTTGCAAAATAGAACTAAACAACCAATGAGTATACAAAGTTGCACCAATCACTTTGACCTATTGAACAATGAGCTCGAATGTCATAATTGTCATAACTGCGGCCACAAAGATGCAAACTGTCATCTGAATAATTACAAAGCAGATCCAAGGATAAAACCCTTGGTTATAAATGTCAGCACCTAGAAAAAGAAACATAGTGAAAAATGTGGCCTAGTAATTTCATCTCAAAAACAAAAAGACCCTTGGTATATAGACATTGGATGTTCCAAGCACATGACTGGAGACAAGGATAAGTTCATGTCTATAAGTAAAAGAAAAACGGAAAATGTGACCTTTGGAAATGATGAACCAGGTAAAATCAAGGGTAAAGGGATGGTGAGTTTGAGTAATGGCAAAGGAAAATCCCAGGATGTTCTACTTGTAGATGGATTGAAACATAATTTTCTCAGTGTAAGTCAAATGTGTGATAGAGGATGTGAAGTGGTGTTCACTTCCAAATATTGTAAGATAAAGTTTGTAAACTCAGGACAAGTGGTGGCTAAAGCCAAAGGGAGAGATAATAATGTGTATGTACTGAAAGAAGATAGAGAAGAGTGTCATCTAAGCAAACATGATGAAAGTTAGTTATGG
Source organism: Picea engelmannii (assembly GCA_009831015.1). Taxonomy (NCBI): domain Eukaryota; kingdom Viridiplantae; phylum Streptophyta; class Pinopsida; order Pinales; family Pinaceae; genus Picea; species Picea engelmannii. The sequence goes on along the minus strand of ML777763.1, from coordinate 200,835 downwards.
CATAGGAGACTTGGACATCTAAACTTTCACCACTTAATCAAGCTCAAAAATCTTGAGGCAGTAAAATATCTTCCAAGAATATCAAATCCACAAGATTCTGTGTGTAAACCCTACCAAGTAGGAAAGCTAACCAGGACACAGTTTAAATCCAAGAACTCTACTTCAATAGAGAAACCAGTCCAATTAGTTCATATGGATCTATGTGGACCATCAAAATAGGAAGGCACAGGGAAGGAAAACTACTTCATACTGATCATTGATGATTACTCCAGACTCACTTGGGTTGCTTTTCTCAAACAAAAAGCTAAAGCATTTGAGAAATTTAAAATATTTGAGGCTTTAACAAGAATCAAGATGGAAACAGGTTAAATGCAGTAAGATCAGACAAAGGAGGAGAATTTATGTCAAATGATTTCAAGTAATTCTGTGATAAACATGGGATCAAGAGAGAATACACAATCCCAGGAACTCCACAGTAAAATGGAGTAGTTGAGAGGCAAAACAAAACAGTTCAGCAAATGGCCATATCAATGATGATTGAGAAGAACATTGATCAAACCTACTAGGTAGAAGTAATACACACAACAGTCCATATTCTTAACAAATCCTACCTCATACCACACAGTGACAAGACAACTTATGAACTGTGGTATGGAAGACCTGCTTCAATCAAACACTTCAAAGTCTTTGGGAGTAAGTGCTACATAAAGAATAATAATGAAAATATTGGCAAGTATGATGACAGGGCTGATGAAGGCATCTTCTTAGGCTATGCTACCAATGGTAAAGGATATAGATGTTTTAATAAAAGATTGTATAAATTAGTTGATTGCATTGATTTAAAGGTTGATGAAGGAGTCCCGGTAAGAGAGGTGAGCAATATTGAGTCTGCTATAGAGGACACAATTGAAGATGAAGATGAATAGGTCTAAGAATCAGAAGGAGAAGACTCTGATTTAGATACAAATACTCCGCAGGACTCAAACCAGAAGATCAAGACAAAGATACCCTCTAGATTTATTTATCATGGATGATTTGAGGGGCTAAATTTCACTCATGGGCTAATTTTCCATGGCTTTTCCCCAAAAACAATTCACTATTCTAAAAATGATTTGCCCAAATTTTATAGGATAAAATTATTTTACCTCAAAAATCGCCAAAAATTTATACAAACTATATAAAATCCTTATAAATTTGAATATTTTTACAAAAATATCGCCAAACATTTATAGTTGGTATATGAAGGATTAGTAAGATTCACTAAGGTTTCTACATTTTAAAATAAATTTTCATCCTTAAAATCATCCTTAGTTATTAGGAAGAATCATCCTGAACATCATATAGTTCGTCATCTAAAACAAGGAGTTCGGACAAGAAAGCAGTTGAATAATGTCTCAGAACAATCTCAAATTTCCTTTCTATCTTTGCTTGAACCTAAAGATTTTAATGTAGCCAACGAAGATGACCATTGGGTTAAATCTGTAAATGATGAACTTGACTAGATTGAGAAAAACAATACTTGGGAGATGGTTCCTAGACTGGAAGGTAAAAATGTCATAGGTTCCAAATGGATCTTTAAGAATAAATTGAATGAGAAGGGACAATTTGTCAGAAACAAAGCAAGATTGGTCTATAAGGGCTATGCACAGATTGAAGGACATGATTTTGATGAAACCTTTGCACCAGTGGCAAGATTGGAAGCCATCAGAATGTTTCTTGCCTATGCATGTAATAAGAAGTTTAAATTCTATCAAATGGATGTCAACTCAGATTTTCTAAATGGAGATCTAAAAGAAGAAGTCTATATGGAACAACCAGAAGGTTTCCAATTGTCATATAACCCTGACTTTGTCTGAAAGCTGAAGAAATCCTTATATGGGTTGAAACAAGCTCCTTGTGCCTAGTATTACAGATTGGATAAGTATATTCTAGACAAAGAGTTCAAGAGAGGAATAGTTGACTACAACCTATATATCAAAACAGAGGACAATGATTTGCTCATTGTGTTGGTCTATGTAGATGACATCATCTTCGAAAGTAATAATGCTTCATTGGTGGTTTGTTTCTTCCATGCAGTCTGAAATTGAAATATCTATGATAAGGGAACTATCATTATTTCTTGGTCTACGAATTACTCAGAGGTCTGAAGGAATATTTCTTTCTCAGGAGAAATATCTAAGAGAAATGTTGAAAAGGTTTCAAATGGAAGATTCTACACCTGTTAGTACACCTATGGTGGTTGGTTGCAAGCTTAGTAAAGATGATATTTCACCTGATGTTGATCAAAGAACATATCAATCAATGATAGGCAGTCTTTTGTACATCACAACATCTCGTCCTAATATAATGAAAGTTGTTGGAATGGTAGGTCATTATCATTCTGCTCCTAAACAAATTCATTTAGCATCTTTCAAGAGGATATTCAAATATTTGAAGGGTGCAATGACTTATGGTCTTTGGTATCCTAGAAATCATAATTTTCAATTAACTGCATATTCAAATGCTCATTGGGAAAATTGTTTAGATGAGAGAAAGAGCACCAGTGGAGGTGCATTCTTCTTAGGTGATTTGTTAGTAGCATGGATTAGTAAGAAGCATGGATCTATTTCATTATCAACTGCAGAGGCAAAGTACATTGTTGTTGCTACTTGTTGCACTCAGATTTTATGGATGATACAAACTCTTGCAGATTTAAAGGTTACTTATACTGATCCAATTCCACTTCACTGTGATAACACAAGTGCCATTAGTGTCTCCAATAATCTTGTTCTTCATTCAAAGACTAAGCATATACCAATAAAATATCATTTTCTCAAGGAACAAGTTACAAACAGAATTGTTCAACTGCATTATATTCCAACCACAAAACAAATTGCAGACATCTTTACTAAACCCCTAGCCATGACACCACTTGAATATCTTTGTCAGAAGTTAGGTGTCATCCCTTCTCTCACCTAAGTGAGTCCATCCTATCAGGGGGAGTATGTGTTGGTTGAATATATTGTACCTCCGAAAAGTACTCCAACAACTCAGGGGGAGCATGTTTTCTTTGACATTAATGTCAAAGGGGGAGAAAAGGTGTTGTCTGGATACTATAGTTGGAGGTCTAAGCAGAATAGTGCAGCCTTTAAGGGTTGTCATAAATGCCAAAGGGGGATATTGTTGGCATGTTTACAAGAAGAGTGTGCTTGTCATCAATGAAAAGAAAAAAAGGCAGAGTATAAGGCGAGAAAGCTTAGGAGGAAGAGCTACAGTGGTCGTTAGATCACCGATCCAAAGGACCTTCAACCGAATATCCAAAAATCGTTGGATCATTCTAAGTGGAAGGACATGATAAACTAGAAGAGAATCACCGAAGATAGATCAAGACATCGATATAAGAACATGATCGATGAAAAACATTTGGTTCACGTCAAAATTTGTGAGGAGGCTACTGTTCGGGGAATCTCACTTCAGGAGAATTGAAAACTTGAAAGTCAAATTACCCTAAACCCGAAATCCGAAATGAATAAGGACCATCGGATCTCGAGAAAATGTGATTACCATTAGATCAAGGAGAAACACATCTACAAGGACATGTGGAAGACCAAGTTGGCAGACCACGTCAGCAACAAAACATGGCTCAATCAGACAATGACAAGTGTCAAGTTGAATCAATATTTTAGGTACGTGCAAATCATGAATCTGAGTGACACATGGAAGCTACTTGGATAATAACATGTCATCAAGTGACATAAGTAAGTTACGTCACTCCAGGATTTTTACTTCAAGAGTTTTTACCACTAGCACTTGCCCAAAGTCTCGAAGTCTCGAATGTCGAAGTCCCGAAGTGGACACAAAACATCCGATATGAAGATCACTTCGGGAGAATTCTCGACCGTCAATATACTACAATAGAAGGATAGTGTAAGTGGAAGTATTAACCGACAGCAAGCGGTATCCACCACTTATGACTTACTCAATAGGTGATCACTCCAGAGGAAAATGGAGCAATGATTAGCCTAAAGTCCCGAAGTCTCGAACACCGAAGCCCGAAGAGACAAAAGAGATGAGGACCATCGATCTGTAGGAGGACACATGTCAACAGATCATGAAATCTGGGTACGTAATACTCTGGAGGAAAGCAGAGAGTGAAAGCATCGAATCCCCAAAGTGAATCTCGACCTTTGATCGAGAAGGGTGCCAAAGGTCATCAATCTGGTCTTGGTAGAAAGTGACGAAGTCCCGAAGCAGACTAGAGTCATTGATTTGAGGAGGACACATGGTAGGAATTTGTGCACTTTAGATAAAAATGTTTTGGGAGAGTGTGAAGGTTGAGAATTGAAATCATCAAAGAACGGAGTAGAAAAGAATATCTCAACTGTTGATCAAGAAAAGGGACACGCGTCAGTGGATTGTCAACTCCAAAAGATTGACATACAAAGGAAATCAGGGTTTTAGAGTTGAAATTCCCGAAGCCCAGATCACGAAATAAGTCATAGACATTGATTTGGAAGGGAGCTATGTGTCAACGGGTCATGGAGATATGGGATCGCGCATGGAAGGAGGAAAGGAGGCAGATAATAGTCATTGATCGAGAGGCATTGCCAAGGGATTGAAGATCCATGTTCATTCTCAATTGTGGGGTCAGAACATGGTCGAGTGTTAATTTTTCTTGAGTAGGCCGCAATCAAAACCATGGTATTGCCAAAGGCATACGTGGAGCTCTGTAGTGAATTGCGGGGAGAAAATTGGGTTTCCCTCAAACCTCCTTTGGCCTCGCCCGTAATCGCGTGGTCACGTGATAACATCGCCCAAGGTCACATCAGTGGAAGATAGGGGAAGGAGCTAGCACTGCTAGGCTCCACATCGGAGGTTACGCATTGAAAATTCAAAAAGGCCTCTACATGTATAATCCAATGGTGCTAATCAAACAAAATCTGATCGAAGGGTTGTTGTTTCACTTCGTGGTTTCTTGATCAGTAATGATTTAGTTACACTAACTGAATAATTGTTCCTGAGCATTGGAATCATGATTCCTAAACATTTTTTAGATTCCTGACTTGAGTGTTGGAGATGCAGAGTGTAACGGATGATGAGAGAAGGAATAAAAGTAAAATGTTATGACAGAGAGAGGTTGTTATTTCTTTGTAAAGAAAGTTGGATAGTTATTCATGCATGTAGAAGTAATCTAAGCGCATGTGTGAAAGTGCAGAGGGGAGGCATAGCACATAGAAATAACATGGCACACAGAGCAGAAAACACAGAAGAACAGAAAGCGCAATAAGATGTGAGCAGGAAGACATCAATGCAGGCAGAGTAGAGCAATGTAGAAGAATCGTGATGAGACTGGTAAGCCATTTATAAATACTATAACACTCTAATAAATTTTAGCAAGCAAAGATTTATATCTCATGGTGGTAGGGTGGTGCAAGGGAGGATTGTTTTCCTCAGAGTTTCAAGTGGGTGCTTGAACATAAGGAGTTGTAGCTTCCATATGGTTGTAGCCAGAAAAACCAGGGTGGTAGGGTGGTGCAAGGGAGAACCATTGTTCTCTGTTATACAGGTTGGTGCATGTGTGACTAGAAGTTGGTTCTTCCATCTAGTTGGTGCTGGAACACTCAGGGAGTTGGTGCTTCGTTCTAGTGGGTGCTAGAGAAACCAGGGAGTTGGTGCTTTGTTCTAGTGGGTGATAGAGAAACTAGGGAGTTGGTGCTCCCAACAAGTTTCATCTTGTAAAACAGAGGTGGTAGCCTCACAAAGAGTTGGTTCTCATAAGAATGATAATGTAGAGAAAATAAAGACTACTTATCGTATTAAGAAGAAGAGGTTTTCTCCCTTTATGGGTTTCCTAAAAAATATATGTCTTTGTATACTTCATGTGTGTGATTGATGTTGAATACTCTATTTCTTACTTCCTTGAATTATTGTGATCATCATTGAGTTTTTTGTAATGAGTTTAAAATGGGTATAATTGTTTAAGCACAGTAACAACTGATTCACCCCCCCACTCTTAGTTGTCTAGTAGTGTCTTCATATTATGTATCATCTCTCATCCTACGTGTCTTCTTTAGAGTTAAGTTCATAAGTACTAAATCGATGGTATGGAATGCATAAACCATGAAAAATTAAATTGTTTTTTTCCTCTTTCAATATGTAGTAGAAAAATAATTTTTGTTTTATATTTTTCTCATGGTATAACTAATTAACTCAAAAAATAAACTATTAATGTTTAAACTCCTATAACTGGGCTCAACATACTCATTAAGATATCAACTTGTCACTTATAGGAATTGAAACTACATTGAGAGGATAACAATCATTCCTCCCAACCACCCAACATAGATCCAATTCACAACACTGACATATACCTTATACTCTAAAAAAATTTAGAAGGAATTAAAATTGATATAATTATGAAATTTTCAATAAATTAAATTTACATATAATAAAGGTTATTCAATTTTGTACATTTCATCTTTTTACCGAAAATATAAATTCATTGTAGATTTATCTCAAGTCTGTCTTTTTAGATTTCTATTCCATCTAACTTGTCAAAAGAGAGCATGGTTAGCATGTACTCAATAAAGTCTCTATTTTTTTAATAAATAGTTTATTTAATGTCAATTCCTATCCCATATAGGGAGTATTCCTTGTATTTGATTAAGAGTGGGCCTAATGATTAAGAACATGTGTTTCCTTGTAATAGATCACAAGTTCAAATTCAAAGGGGGGTAGGGTATATATATACCTTTGCAGACTTTAGTAGTGAAATGGATGCATGGAGGGGGTTCCTTGTCCCATAAACAAGGGGGTCTCATGCACCAATTATGTGTATAGCTTGGCCATGACCTCATTTGTAGGTTTCATAAACCAACTTGGTGTATGGCTTGGCCATGACCTTAACAATGGGTTTTCATACACCAATTTGGTGTCTAGCTTGGCCATGACCTTGTTTGTGGGTCTCATACACCAATTTGGTGTTTGGCTTGGCCATGGCCCTAAGGTCATGGCCAAGCCAGACACCAAATTGGTGTATGAGACCCCCTTTTTTTGTGGGACAAGGGAACCCCTCAACCCAACGATTTAACTGCAAAAGTCTACATAGGTATACATATCGATCATGGCCAAGAAAAACACCAAATTTGTTAAAAACCAAACATCAATATAGCATAGAAAAACCTCAGGAAAAGTACTCAAGGCCTTGAAAAAGAGATAATTTCAGATAATAAGCCTCTTCGAGGGGGCAACCTCCTTTTACCCCAATTAAATGTTCAAGTACAAGATGATTCAAACTGAAAATGTCTCATTGGTATATATAGGAGACTGGGAAGTATAATTACAACTAATGGCCTAAAGCCGACACAAATAAAATAACATTACTAATATAATATGCCCCAATTAAGGGGTAATGAGCCAATATTAGGGCTTAACATGCCCCTCCCCTTGAGACAAGTGTTGTCCGCAACGCTTGAG
>ML777763.1:138810-190405 GCA_009831015.1 Picea engelmannii | reverse complement strand
TCCTTCGATCTTGAGGGTTTGAGGAGTGTTAATTCCAGCCAATGCATTACATGATATCGTGGGAGTCAACTCTTCAGATGAAATTGCTTCTACGTTTTCATCTTGAGATGGTTCTTGTTCTTGTTCTTCTTCCTCTTCACAATTAAAGCATAAACCTTTTGCTTTTCTTTCCTCCAATTGTTGAGGTGTCAACCTTGTAGGTTGAGGTGTCTTAGGAGAAGGAGCATTGTTCTCTCTATAGATGTTAGGATAGGTCCTTCTAGTAGCCATGGCCATATTTTTACTTTCAACATTTCTTGCCACCTTAAATGCATTCTCCAATGATTTGGGTTCCCAAAGGCAAACCTCATGTTGAATGTTATCCTTCAAAGTTCCTATGAATACATCAATCAAGTGCTCATCTAGAATATCGGTTACCTTTATATTCAATCTTTGGAAGTTCTCAATCTTTGGAAGTTCTCAATCTTAGGAACGTGGTTGGTCTTCAAACCAAAGTTGGAGTTTCTCCATTATTGATTCACCTTCCTTGTGTCCTCATCATGAATTTCATGGGATGCATTTTCACTTTCGGGTGTCTTCTCTGTTACAAATTTTTTCAATACTTCCATGATCTCCACTTTTAAGCCATCCATCTTAGTATCCAACTTAGCTTCTATTGAATCCATCAACTTAGCTTCCATTGAATCCATCTTATTTTGTAGTTCATTTATGTCCCTACGCATTTCTTCACCTTCTTAGAGAGTCTAATTAGGATTTTTTGGAGGCTTATTTGGTGTAGAAGGTCCCTTTTTTGGTGGCATGTTGGCAAAGTATCACTTTTGAATCTTGATTTTGAGGAAGTTCTGCTAGAAAATATTTATTCTGTTCTATCTCCCAAGTTTCGGCCCTTCTGGGTATGAAAATTTCTTTTAGGTAGCTTTTTGATATTTCTTCTCTGCAATTCCATAGGTTTGATCAAAATTGGATGTGCCAAGTGGAATTTACGGTAACTTCCTCACAACTTGCCGATTTTGGGCCTTTCTAGGAGATCTCACTTGTATAGCATGCCCCACACAAAATAATTGATATCAAATTCTGAAACTTGCACCCAAAATACAAAAGATTGTCCACGATCCAATGAAACTAGTCCCACTCAATTTGGATACTCTATCAATAAGTTATGATTGTTTTACCTGGAACACCTTCTTGAGACTAGTCAATAGGACTAGTCAGATACCCTACCTTACACAAGTTGTATCTACAAATTTAAGATGACCAAAAATCTAAAAGTTTTACCATAGATACCTTACTAATTTCTTTAAATTTCCTCCAAAGTTTAGTTTCTGAAACATTATAGAAATTTTTTTATAGAAAAAATTCCGCAATGACTCATTTCAGGATGATTCTAGAACCCTATTTTGTACAAGATGTATCTCCTAAATTATAGGGCCTCAGGAGCTGAATTTTGAACCCAATGTACCTTGATTTGTCTACTAAATATCCCCCAATTCATTTCTTCTGAAACGTTTTATAAAAAAAGTTATAGCAAAACTTCCACAGTGTCTCAAATGTAGCAAAGAAACCCCAAGACCTTGAGCTCTGATACCATATGTTAAGAACCAAACATCAATATAACATAGAAAAACCTCAGGAAAAGTACTCAACGCATTGAAAAAGAGATAATTTCAGATAATAAGCCTCTTCAAGGGGGCAACCTCCTTTTACCCCACTTAAATGTTCAAGTACAAGATGATTCAAAATGAAAATGTCTCCTTGGTTTATATAGGAGACTAGGAGGTATAATTACAACTAATGGCCTAAAGCCGACATAAATAAAATAACATTATTAATATAATATGCCCCAATTAAGGGGTAATGAGCCAATATTAGGGCTTAACAAAATTGGTGTATGAGACCCCGTTTTTTGTTGGACAAGGGACCCCCTCAGTGAAACGATTTGACTGCTAAAGTCTACATAGGTATACATACCATACCCCCGTATACATATTGTACCCCCCTTTGGATTTGAACTTGTGGATTCTTAGGAGGAAACACATGTTCTTAACCATTAGACCCACTCAAGTTGTATACTTGTGGTCATAGGAAAAATTATATTAATATTGTATTTGTAGTTTTTTTAAAGGATAATTTTGTGGGGAAACTCTTAGGAATTCCCTTTTATTTCATGGATGGGATATTGAGCGAGGCACGCAACATATGTGCCTAACAAATGAATCCAAAACCCTTCATAGATAAGTTCATGGCCAAGCCAGATAAGGTATGACCTTCATGGATAAGGTCATGGACAAGCCAGATAAGGTATGACCTTCACGGATAAGGTCATGGCCAAGCCAGATAAGGTATGACCTTCACGGATAAGGTCATGGCCAAGCTAGACATCAAATTGGTGTATGAGACCCCCTTGTTTGTGGGACAATGGACCCCCTCTATGCAACGATTTGAATACTAAAGTATACATAGTTTTACATACCGCACCCCCCGTATACATATTGTACCCCCCTCTGGATTTGACCTTGTCACATCTTAAAAGAAAACACGTGTTCTTAACCATTAGACCCACTCAACCTGTATACTTGAGGTCATGGGAAAAATTATATTAATATTGTGTTTGTAGTTTTTTTAAAGGATAATATTTTGGGGAAACTACTAGGCATTTCCTTTTATTTCATGGATAGGATATTGAGTGAGCCACGCAACATAGTTTCCTAACACATGAATCCAAAAACCTCCTACATGAAGTTCAAAGCACTTGATCATTTGACTAATATTGTATTTGTAGTTACAAGAGAAAGACATTAATAATAAGTATATATAAGTGTTAATTTTAAGAATGTTCATTAAGTTTAAATTTAAATGACTAACAATTCACTAAATAGAGAAAAAAAATCCACATTTTATATTGGTTTTTATTTGAACAAAATTTGAATGACATGATGGTAAGAATGCATACAAGTAACACATAATGAGCATTGATGACTATATAAAATCTACATTACCATTGTAGGGTGTGGAATTTTTTATGGATTTGGAGTAAGTTAATAAGTGGATAGACATTAATATTAAGTATATATATAAGTGTTTATTTTAAAAATGTTCATTAAGTTTGAAGTGAAATGACTAACAATTCACTAAATAGAGAAAAAAATTCGCATTTTATATTGGTTTTTATTTGAACAAATTTTGAATGACATGATGAAGATTGCATACAAGAAATACATGAGCATTGAGTATTGATGACTATATAAAATCTACATTTCCATTGTAGGGTGTGGAATTTTTTTATGGATTTGGAGTAAGTTAATAAGTGGATAAATTCAATTCAAATTGTTTTTTAATTCAATGGAATATTGTTTCAAGTTATCTTTCACTTTATTTATAGGAACTTTGACCATAGAATTTTGTCTTTAAAATTTTTGAATCATTTTAATTTTGAAAAAATAAACCAATTAGACTAAATCATTTGAATTTTTAAGCCAATCAAAATTGAACTTTACCTTAGAATCAATTTATATTATCATTAATATTGCATTAAAAATAGTGTTGAGTTTGTATATCTAATTTATATTGCCATTAACACTCCATTAAAGAAAATTGAACTCTACTTTACTATCCAATTTATTTTAGAATGGATTTTCATTAAAGAAAATGTTTAATACTGACCAAAAAAGAGGGTGAAGTTTATATATATAACTTATATGGTCATTAATAATGCATTGAAAAAACCTCTGACTGCTTACCAATATGTGAGAGTAACATGAAGTGCATTGAACAAAACTCGGATTGCTTACCAAACATGTGAAATGTATATATCCAATTTATATCGTCATTAATATTGCATTGGGGTACTACACATCAAGGGGTACTACATATAACTCCTCTTCAACACTAAAATATGCACTTACAACAAATTTGATCTTGCATTGTTTCATGGCCTTCATTTCTACATACTTGTTAACCCACCCCAATGGGTATGGGCTTGGATGATCATGAAACTCCAACCTAAGATTATTGAATAGATCAGTTTATATGATATTGGCCTACGAACTAGAATCTAATAGAGCATCTACCTTGATCTTCTTGATCTATATCTTGATATGGAAGAGTCTTGTCATATCCTTCTCTTCCTTGTGATGAAGGATAATATAATTCACCTCCTTCCACATTGAAGTGCAAGAAGTATTCTCATCCACATTTGAGTTGATCTCTACTTGATTTCTTGAATCCATGGCTAGAAGGTTCTTCTTCTTGTCTTCCTTCTTATAGGTCAAGGGATTAGCTCTGGATGTAGTTTCTGACACTTTTATTTAGTGTGACCATTGATATTTTAATGGTTACAGTGGTTACCTGGATCCTTCCACTGATATGAAATGGCTATAATCTTCTTGTATTTCCCTTTACACTTCTTCTTTCCCTCCTTGGAAGAATCTTTGTGCTCTTTTTGTTTAGAACCACTTGGTTGTCCTTTTTGTGGCCTATATTTTCTAGATACTAATATTTCACATAGGCCTCATCAACTATCTTTGGATTAAGGAGCATAATTTTCTTTTGAAAATGACTATGTAGACCCCCCAAATACTTGAGGAGTACATCTAGGTTCTCGGGGGAGATACCCAACATGATAGTCATCTTCCTAAATTCGGTGGTGTATTATTACACACTCTACTCTTTCCTTTTCTTAAAGTAACACCAATGGATGAATTGGTCCTCTACATACCCAATAGGGTAGAAATGGGACTTAACGAGGGTTTTGAAATCCTCCTACTTAGTTACTAGTGGATCACCCTCCAACCTAATTCTTTCCATTTGAATTTCCCACCAGGTTAATGCATGGCTCTATAATTTCAGTCTAGAAAAATAAATCTTTTGCCCTTATTCTATATGGTAGACACTAAAATAAACCTCTAAATATTTCAACCAATGGTTCAACTTTATGGCATCAATATCACCTTGGTATGGCTTGATATCCAATTTTCACTTCCATTTTAAATAAAGAACGTGAAGGGGTAATGGCACTAGAACTTGGTTTCTCTTTCTCGGGCTCTTTCCTCAACTCATTTTTTGGGTTTTAATTATCTCTCAGTTTCCCCTATGATATAATATATGAGTTATATCCTCCACCCTCCCCGAACAGTCTGATCTCATTTGTTATAGCCTCCATGAGGAGCGTCATATTGTGAGACATATTAGTGACTTCCTCATCCAGCCTTGCAAATCTCTCTTATTCTAGATCTCGAGAGATGTTTTGAATATACTCATCCACCATGGCTAGGGTTATGTGACATTTTTTTATTTAGTCAATTCCTATATCCCACAACTTTCCACAGATATCCCAAAGAAAATTTCTCTGACACTAATATGATTTTTAAACTACCATGGATATTCCACTAGAACAATTTGTCACAACATATCTTATAATATTCTGAAACCTTAGACTATAGAAACTAATTTTCCTTTGATTATTACTAGATTTTCTTGAATTTATGGAATATGAAAATGAAATAAATGAGAAAAATAACAAACCATCCACACACAAATGAACACAGTATATACTTTGGGAAACCCAATACAGGAGAAAATCTAAGTGGAAGGTAATGCCTATGATATGCACTCTTTTCTTCAAATATGAAAAGTAGATATAGAGAAAGAGGCACTCACTGTGGAGTTTCCTTTGACATTGTGGCATGTATGGCTACTACAAAGCATTTTCCTCCTCTTTTATTCTCTCAAAATACCATTCCTATATTATCTTCTCAACTACGGAGCAAATATAATGCTAAAGAATGGAACCCTTTCTCCTCCTAGCGACTCGATATTTAACATATCTCGAAAACCATCTAGGTTTAGGTTTTTGCATCCTCAATCCTTAATTAGTGATAATGTTTGGACCTTCAAGAATATTCTTGAAATTCCATAGATGGATATCCCCACATGTTATATTAATGGGGGTTGATGTGGCATCCACTTGTACCATGGTCATCAACAAGGTAGGTCAACTTGAGAGCGGCATAAATTCCGCATACAATCTCTAATTAAGGTGATTTTCACATCGTTGAAAACAAATTGGTGTGTATATCAACATTGAGGGAATGTATGCAAGTTTTGGATGTTGTAACCCCAAAAAGTTATCTTTTATTAGTGTTCGGTGCCCAATTTGTCTTTATTTTGACTAGCAATTTTGCTCTTTTGTGTTAACCATATTCTCTTTTTACCATTGAAACTTGTCTTTTTTTCATTCTAAATACTTGAAGTTATTTATAAATCCACATAAAGAGACCCCTTAGGTACTTAAGGTCACTTTGCATAATTTTTCCTATTATTTGATGTTTAAATGAGTTTTAAATCATGTTAAATAAAAGGTATTTACAAGAACTTAAATTATTGTAAATCGAGTTGGTTTTGATAGTTGCAGTGGAGAAAATTAAAATATTCCACCTAGGTTATGATATCGATATGATATACTAGATTGCCTTCCTCTTGGATCGAGAAGAATGCAATTTGAGGTCATCCTGAAAGATAGATCAAGACAAAATTCAATTCTTGTAGCGACACTTATATTTTCAACAAGTAACCTCCATGGCTTTAGCACTAACACGAACCTATGTGGAAATTGAAGACATAGGTTTTATTTCTAGGACCCTCAATATGAATCTAGGTTATTCATATCATGCTAAGGTCGACAACACGAAGCTCTATCTCCTGGTCAAATATTCTCGTCAACTCATGACAGTTTCCAGTCAATATTTTTGTGGTGTTATTTTCGAGAAAATGAAGGTTAATCATGGAAATATGGGGAATGGGTTTTGTGAAGGATGAGTCCATTTAGGTTCTCATCAAGTGGATTTCTCAAAAAAGGAAATATCTGGGAGATATTCTTGATTCTTTAAACCACATTTTATCATAAAATGTTGTTGCAACTGGTTTGAGGATCCCTGGGTTGTAGATCTAATATCTTGTATGTAATGTATAAATATGGGTTATCATACCTTCATTAGGGACATATATGATGATATAAAACAATATCTTACTTTATTAAATCTTTTTTAAGCAGTGTTCCTCGAGCTAGGAGGCCCCCCTAAGGAGGGGTGCATTACTCATTTACTTTCTTGTTGGTATTGTTTGCTTATTCATTTTCATTATTTACATTTGTGTTCATTTCTCTTTATCCAAATTCATTCATTTTTGTTTACAGGAGATAAATAACACAAGAGACATCAATTAAACAATTGATTGTTATTTCAAATGCAATAAATTTCCTTCCTTTAGATGATTGAAAGAATGTAATTAACAATCCAGTAGATTAATGATCCTAAGTGTTCAAAATTATCCTTGTTTCTTTATTAATCTATTTTTCATCATTTAGAAAATACTCTATTCTTTTTGTAGTTGAACAAAACTCTGTTTTTGCAACTAAACAATGAACATTTACTATGTTTTCTATAGCTAAAGCGTTGAATCTATTTCTACAGCTAAGCAATGAAATTTTTAATTCTTTCATAATAGTCATTTAGGGATAGATTGGAAGCTAAGGTCTACATATATTTTTCATGCACTTCATCAATTTATGATCCCCGGGTTGATAATTTAATGTAGCGGAGTTCACCTAATTGAACTGACTAGCATTTTTGGTGTTGTTTCCGAGGAAGTGAAAAAGGCATCAATTTTTTTTTTCATCATTTAAATTCATATAGGAATGAATGCATAGGAAGAAAAACAAGAATACAAGAGGTAAGAACCTAGACATTCACTATAAGTAGACTTGCAGTGAGTCTCTCTTCAAGCATTTAAATCATGTTAAGTAGAATGCATGGAAAGACTAGCTCATATCAAATGATAACCTGGTGACAACGGGGTCTTATTAGCATGAGGTATTCAAGATATAGTGTGTTTCATTTTTTTTTGTATATTTCATTAAAAAAGTAGAAAAGTCCCAATTATTTTTTGGGTTTTATAAGAATCCCCATGCACTAATCCATGTGCAATAAAAGAACTATCAACCAACAAGAATAATTCAATCATGTTCAAGAATATTTTGAGCAAAGGAGAAAATGATACTTCGAGAAATCTCTCAAATCCTAGCAAGAACCAGAAACATCTTTGCCTCTCATGAGTAGAAAATATTAACAACAATCAGGAACATACCTGCACTTCAGAAAGTGATAGAAGATCAACAATTCCATGAGAATTATGAATATGAATACCTAGAATATATCAAACATGGGAAACATTTGATGGAGAGTAGAAATTAGAAACTGAGATCGAGGAATTTCTACCATGCCTATCATTAGATACTTTATCCATTCAAGAGACCAATCAACAAATAATATATGATATACATGGTATGACAAAAGAGGACATACAAAATGGTGGTAATGAATAAGTAAACAAAGAGCATCACAAGTACATTGAA
This sequence comes from Picea engelmannii, assembly GCA_009831015.1. NCBI lineage: Eukaryota > Viridiplantae > Streptophyta > Pinopsida > Pinales > Pinaceae > Picea > Picea engelmannii. The sequence continues at coordinate 181,998 of ML777763.1, read as the reverse complement.
CTATGGTTTCAGGCACCTTTCAGTTCACAAAATTCCTTCACTCTTCAAGAATTATTGACATCATATCAACTAAAGAAGTTGGTTTCTCATATTATAGTATATATCAAAGTATATCTTTCAAACCTGAATATGAATTTATTTGTAATAATGTTAGGGACATGGCTCCATTGGAGGTATTCATATACTTGAAAGACATTTTATTTTTCAAGAAAAGTAGGATAGGGTAGAAGAATAAATGAATAAACAAAAGAGTAAAGATAAAAATAGGTCCAGTTGTGAAAATCGATTTAGTGGTGCAACTGGACATGATTTTTTTCTTGAAAACTAGGAATCTAGTGGGAACAATTCTCTATATGTTCTTCATATTGGTTCAATATTGTATTATGATTCTTCAAACAATTTTTGTTCTATGATCATACTAGATGATGTGGGATTCCTTAAGGCCTTCCTTCCAATAGGTCTTGTCCCATTGACTTCGACAATCTATCTGGGATCAAGATCAAGAGATATTTATAATTCCTTGGAGCTTGTATGGTTCAATGACAAGTTTCCTCATTGATAGAAATGGGGATGCACTGATGCCTCCTGACTATCACCATCCTATAGGTTACTTGACTCCAACAAAATCATGTGTGCCTAACAAGATGCATTAGGGTACCTTAACGCTCATTGACATGAATGGTGAGTGATCTCGCATTGGTTAATGACATACATTAATGGCCAATAATCTAACGATTTATTTTCATGCTCGAAGACATCAAAAACATTCACATGGTAATAATTGTACGATGGATTCAGGTTTTGATGAAGACTATATGGTTTAATGGTATCAACAATTGTATCCTTTTCTACATCCGACAAATAAAAAGGGAATGACATTCTTATTGCAGTATATTTCCCTGTAGCGTAGTTTTTGGTTCCTTGTAGTAGTAGTCATGGTTGTTATTTTGGTTCTAGTAGTATTTTTCGTTTGATATGGATGGTAAAAAAGAAGAGTTTCTAATTTAAAATAAAATCTCTAGATCGTTACTTTCAATTGTTGATTTCTTGTATTAGATTTCTTACAACATAGAACTCCTTCACTCAACATCCTCTTCATTCTTCTAGCAATAGGTAATCAAATATCATATCTCAGAAGGATGCATGAGGAAATGCATCATCCTCAATGTGGGGGAGAGAAATTATCAAGTTTCATATTCAAATCCAGATCTTACTATTCAAAGGGATCCACAAAGCAAGTTAATTTATGCAGTTTACATACTTCTTTATTTCAGATCTCTATCAACATCATATTCATATTCTTCACCAACATCATCTTTATATTATTCATTAGCATTTCCAGAAGCTTCAACAGTTCCATAATTTTTCCAGAGCTATGTAGATTCTGTTTAGATCTCCTTCAAATAGTATTTAACATATTTTTTTCCCAAGCATCCAAGCACCCAATACTCATATTCTCCTGATCATTACAACAGAGAGGTAAAATGGAGAAACATATTTTCAAGAATTTCAGTATTTTTTTTTTCCTCAGCATCGAGGTTTCTTTGAAACAAATTTTACATAGGACAGTTGCACAAGATCATAGCTTACTTTTCCTTATGAAGATGTTTCAGAGCAAGTTAAAATTTGCAATTTTTTAGACTTTCTGTAGCTACCAAAACTCCGCTATAAACTGTTGTAGCTACTGAATTTATAGAAGATTATCTTCAAGGGCGATCTGTGCATGGCATTTGCAAGTAGATGAGGATGAGTTAAAAAATTATGAGACATAGGTTTTTAGGAGAATTTGATAAATTGAGTAAAACGTGAGCAAAATTTTCAAAAAATGCATGATAAATGATGCATGAGCATGTTTTAAATTTGATCTAATAACAATTATCTATAAATAGTTACAATTATTTTTATATAGCGGATCTGTACTTTTGTATTATTGCACGCATCCCAATACTAGATCGTGAATTAGATATGGTTCCAAATCAGCACTAGAAGCTCATTTACCTATCATCCCAAGTTGAGAGTCAATTAGGTCAGCACATGAGTAAGGTCAAATTTTTGGTCCATGCATAATCAAATAACAGGGTACATGAGTTGAATCAATGCCAAATCATCCATGAGCATTTCCTGTAGAGTAGTAGTGCAACTTCAATATGTTCTTCATATTCTTTAGCGGCACCAACATTCTTAGGATCTGTTTTGGAAAAAGATTCCAGATGACTACATAAAAACAATTTCAGAACAAGTAAAGCTCCAAGGTATGGTTTTCTTATTTAAACATTTAAATTATATGTAACTATATATATATGTGACCTTATTTACTTTTATTCCATGTTTATTAACCTCACCTTATCCCTTGATCATATTTTCCCTCATATCATAGAATCAGTGTCTTATGTCAAATCAAAAAATGAATGTTTTGAAAATATTTCGGTATGTTGTATAATGATTTGCATGGATAACCATTGTTGGTAATTATGTCATGAGTCTGACATCCACCAAAATATTTCCTTTTGTCTTCTCAACAATATTTTTTAGCATTTATCCATATTCCTATTTCCATATTTCTACTATGTTGCACAAAAGGACTTGATTGCAGTGGGGTAAGKTGATTTGGGTGTTTGATCTATGCATTCTAAATGAGGAAAATGAATCAGTTAATTGTAGAGGATATTGTAACCCCACATGATATTTTTTTTCAAAGTCACCTAGGTAGTTGTGAACCATACATTCTCATCAGGACTTTCTAAAATCGTTCACTCAAGAAGACCATGTTGAACCATAGGATGTGCACATGCTTAATTTGGAGAATTTTGAGCCACCAAGAACATATTTTGAACAAAATGAGCCTTCTTATAAGGTAAAATTTAAGTTACTCACTTATAAATTAAAAAATAAGTAGAATAAAAATTAGAAAATTGAAGAGGCAGGTCTAAGAATTGCATTTTCTTTATAATCGTGTTAAATAGAAAATGATAAGTTAAAACATAGAGGAAAATAGTTACAAGAAGAGAATGATAGTTTAAGGACAGAGCTCAAAACCACCAAAAGACATGCTAAGCAATGGTACTAGCAGAAGACGCAGATAAAGAGACCAAATAGGCCTATGGAAATCAAAATTGCTAATGGGAAAATTAGAGACTACAAATCAAGTTGTTACAATGTTAGATTTATTAGCTACTATAGTCGAGGAAACCCTCTTTCCTTATCCTTCCACATTTGTTAAATATSAAACAAAAACTATGGAGACTTTTCATGAGATTGCTAACCAAACGCATGATGATGTTTTGATCAACRCATAAATTATTGCATATGTTAAGTTTAATTGTGTTCAGTGGAAAGGAAAAGAAGAATTATATGTCGTGGAAATCATTTACAAACAAAAATACAAATTTGAGATTCAAAAAATGTAGGAGGAATGGTTTTCCAGGTATTTGAGTGGGGAGAAAAAATGGAAATCTAAGCTACATGAATTTTAGAAACAGTTAGCATCCAAGGAAGAATATAAAAATAATATGTATGAGTTGGGTTTGTAATTAGTACCCTGTAGATGTTCCAGGAAAGTATACTCCATGTACTTACATGAACAATGGACACAATTTAGAATTTATAGCATGAATGTAGGTAAAAGGTTTGAAATGAATAGTGTCTTTGATTTCATTGAAATGTATGATGAATCTTCTACAAGAGAACAAAATTTACTTTGTGAACTTTATCAATTTAATTTCTTCTTAACACAAGAAACATAATGGAATCCTAACTTGGTTGTAGTATTTTCTACTCATAAGCAGAAATTGGTCACCCTTCTTACAACAAGATTAAGACACACTTGAATATTCAAAATACAAAGTCATTGAGTTGCATGGGAATATGTAACATCTTCTGTGTGGGGGAGATGTTGGGCACCCAAAATGCCTTTATTTTGACTAGCAATTTTTCTCTTTTGTGTTAGCCAAATTCTCTTCTTGCCATTAAAACTTGTCCTTTTTCTTTCTAAATCATTGAAGTTCTTTATAAATCAACATCAGTAGACCCCTTAGGTACTGAAGTTCATTTTTCGTAATTGTTCCTATTGTTTGATGTTTAAATGAGTTTTAAATCATGTTAAACAACAAGTATTTACAAGAACTTCAAGTTCTTGTAAATCAAGTTAGTTTTGATAGTTGTAGTGGATAAAATTAAAATATTCCACCTGGGTTATGATCCTCATATGTTGTACCAAATTACCTTCCTCCTGGATCTAGAAGAATGCAATATGACATCATCTTGAAACATAGATCAAGCCAAAATTCAATACATGTAGCAACACTTCTATTTTCAACAAGCAACCTTCATTGTTTGAGCACTAACAAACACCTACATGGAAATTGAAGAAATAGGTTTTCTTTCCAGGACCCTCAATATGAATCTAGGTTATTCATATCATGCCAAGGTCAATAGAACGAATCTCCAACTCTTGGTCAAATATTCCTATCAACTCACGACAGTTTCTCGAAAGTGATTTTGCGACGTGATTTCAGAGCAGATGAAGACAAATCTTGGAAATTTGGGACATGGGTTTTGTGCAAGACGATCCCATTTAGGTTCCCCGTGATTATATTTTTCAAAAAAGGAAATATATGGGAGATATGCTTGATTATTAAAACCATATTTTCTCAAAAAATGTTGTTGCGACTAGTTTGAGGATCCGTGGGTTGTGGWTATAAGATCTTCTATGTGATGTGTAAATATGGGTTATCATACCTTCATGAGGGACAACTATGATGATACAAAACTCTTGTAAACTTATATTGATGCTCTGAATTAATATATTAATTTTTGGTTACCATGCACTTTCGTGAGTTACATGTTTTAATTTTACAAGAGTTTAGTTCATACAATATTTTCTAAGTAGTGTTCCCTGAGCCAGGAGGCCCCCCTAAGGAGGAGTGTGTTATTAATTTACTTTCCTGTTGGTAATGTTTTCTTATTCATTTGTGTAATTTACATTTCTACTCATTTCTCTTTATTCCAATTCATCCATTTTCGTTTACACAAGATAACTAACACAACAGACATCAATTAAACAATGGGTTGTTATTTCAGATGCAAGAACTCTCATTGTTTTAGATGATTTGAATAATGTAATTAACAATTCAATACATTTATGATCCTAAGTGTTTAGAATTATCTTAGTGTATTCATTAATTTGTTTTTCATCATTTATCAAATACTTTTTTCTTTCTCCATTTGAATAGAACTTTGTTTCTGCAGCTAAATAGTGAATAGTTACTTTTTTTTTCTGTAGCTAAAGAAGCAAATCTATTTTTGCAGCTAAGCAATGAAAATTTTTCATTTTTGCATAAAATTCATTTAGTGATAGATTGGAAGCTAATTTATAAAAATATTTTTCATGCACTTACATTAGTTTATGATCCCCAAGTTGATAATTTAATGTAGCATAGTTCACCTAATTGAACTGACTGACAATCACACTAGGAATTGGAAGAAAATGTAACTCCATTAATGTTCTTTGCATTACCATGAGAGGTGTATAAATACCATCAGAATGACTATTGGTCTTCCCTAATGGATAACTCTTCCCATCACCTACGACTCTTCATGTTTACATTATTCTTACAATAATGCAATCCCAAGGAATACATGTCTGCAATTTGCTCATTTACATTATTCTTTGAAAATTTTCTCTTCCAATTGCTTTGGTGAAGATTCCCTCTTTTTTCTCATTTACAGAACAATGTCTCAAGTGAATATTAATATCCTCTACATGATATCGAATCAGGTGATACTTTGTGTTGATGTTCTTAGCTCGATCATGGAATCTATGAATCTTGGCCAACTTCATTGCAGAAGTATTTTCAACTAGAATAGGAGTAGAATTAACTTGTTTATGCTACAAATATTCAAGTATTTTCCTGAGCCACACAATCTCCTTCATTGCTTTTGTAGCTACCACATATTATTCCTTTGTTGTGGAATCTATTGGAACTGACTGTTTGCATGATCTTCAGGAGACGACTGTTGATCCAAGACTCATGAGATATCTTCAAGTTGACACTCCATTTTACTTATCCCCAACAAAGTCTAAATTACAATATTTGATCATGTTGAATTCATCCACCTTAGAGTACCTGAGTTCAAAATATTGAGTTCCTTTCAAGTATTTTAGAACTCTTTTTGCTATAGACCAATGTCCTTTAGAAGGCTTTTTCATGAAGTTGGAAAGAATCCCAACAACAAATGAAATGTATGGTATGGTGGTATTAAGATAGATAAGACTTCCCACAAGTTGTGTATACTTGGTTTCATCCTCACATCCATTCCCTTCTTTTTATGTGAGTTTCAAATTATGTTCCATTGGAGTAGAAATAAGATTGCACTCAACCATGCCAAAATTGTTCAAAATTTCTCTAATGTACTTCTTCTGGGAGATGAATATGTACCCTGGATTTTGAATCATTTCAATGTCCAAATAGTAGTGAAGATGTCCCAAATATGTCATCTCAAATCCTTTCTTCAACTCTTTCTTTATGGATACAATGTAACTTTCATTGTTCCTTATTATCAACAGATCATCTACATATACTATAGTATATAAAAAATATTTTCCAACTTTCTTGACAAACAAAGTTGCATCGTCAAGATTGAAATGCTTGAAATTCAATTTCAAAAGATTCTCTGTTAACTTTTCATACCATGCTTGTGGTGCTTGTTTCAATACTTATAAGGATTTGATGATTTTACATACCTTATGTTCTTGTCCCTTCACAATAAATCCTTTTGTCTAAGACATGAAAACATTTTCTTTTAGGTCTCCATTCAAGCAAGTTGTCTTCACATCCATTTGATGATTTTTCCTTCCATTTTGTGTTGCCATGGAAAATAGAGTACATATGGTAGCCCATGTTTTAGTAGGGGAAAAAGTCTCCTCACAATCAACACCTTCTTTCTATGAAAATCCTTTTTCCATGAGCCTTTATTTGTGCTTCTCAAGTGAGCCATACGATCTATACTTGTTATTGAATACCCACTTGCAATCGATTGGTTTGGTTCTAAATGGAGGATCCACCAACTTCCATGTCCCATTCTTGAGAAGATCATCATATTCCTTTTGCATGGATTCTTTCCATTCATCATGATAAATGGATTCTTTAAATTAAGTCGGTTCAAGGTTAGTAGATAAAATCAACTCACAATCATATGAAAYGCCCATGTCATCTACATCACCTAAGTTTGAATTATCTTCATTACCTCCATCTTGTCTTGAGGAAATTCTAGTTCCTATCTTTCCAACCTCATTAGGATTAACACTGTCAAGTGTTTTTGTGAGCCATTTTGGTGGATGTTTATGAAATGGTATAAGTTGCTCAGTTGAGTGAGATGGTGTTGAGTTCTCATCAAGCTTGATCTTTTTAATCCTCTTGATCACATCATCCAAATGAACTTTAGGTTCTAATGAAGTGGTGGGAACTTCTTCATGTGGGGAAGATGGTTCTTCAAAAGGAGATTCTATAGATTGAACCAATATAGGTATCCCCCCCTTCAATATGTGGAATCTCATCATCAAATTCATGATATGTCTTTACATGAGTGAATCTATCCAGATGATCAAGTTGCCTCTCAACAGTTTTGTCTTTCTTGGGGGATTCAAGAAAGAACACATCTCTGGAAAGGATGAATTTCTTGTTTGTATCATCTTAAAGACAATGTCTCTTAGTGGTATTTGAGTACCCCAAGAAGATGCACTTTCGACTCCTTGCATCAAGATTTCTTCTTTTCACTTTAGGAATCAAGTCATATAAAGTGGAACCAAAGTCCCTAAGATGCCTAACCGAAGGAATGCGGCCATACCACATTTCATAAGGATTCTTGTTCTTAAGAGAATGATACGGAAACATGTTTTTCACATAAATTGTACATATATATGCATGATTCCAAAACATCAATTTTACATTATTGTAAAACATCATGGAACAAACAATATTTACGAGTGTCATATTCATTCTTTCAGCTACATCGTTATGTTGAGGATTTTATGGAACTATGGTTTGATGCTTGATCCCATGTTGGAAAAGGTAGATTTAAAATTCATTAGATGTATATTATTTTACATTATCAATGCGAAGAGAGCCAATACATGACGATACTTCATTTTTAATCCATACCTAAAAAAATTTAAATGTTTCAAAATCTTATGATTTATCTTTCAAGAAGTACACCCAACACATCCTGGTGTAATCATCAATAAAATACATGATGTGTTTATTTCCATTTTCCAAAGGAATGGGCATAGAGTCGTACAAATCAAAATGAATCAATTCAATTTTTCTACATGGTCTAAAAGTAGAATCATGAAATGGTCATTTGTTATGATTTCCAAGGATACAAGCATCACATTGTGATGCAGGAGCATCGTCAACATCAAGCGAGCGTGGGGGCAAGCGCCACACATTTTGAGCATATGTTAAATTGTTTAAAAACTTTTGAGGAGTGTGTTAGCTCCCAAAATGAACCTGTCACTATGGTTGCATTTTGTGGTTGATAGCATGGCTATTGGTAGCATTCTCAAATTTGGTTTTGAGTTTTTCTAGTAGTAAGACTTAGGTTTTGATTTTTGTCTTAGAAATAAGATGACCCATAAAGGTCTTCTCTTTAAAATTTTCATAAAACGCTTTCAACAGCTAACGTGTGTTTTAAAGGTGATGGTTAGCTAGTGAAAGTGGTGAGTTTCAACAGCTAAGGAGAGCTTCTCACGGGTTGTGCGTTGGTGAAAGCAGTGATTTTTTATAGCCGATGAGCGCTTCTCATGGGCCATTAGCTGGTGAAAGCGGAAATCACGTGTGTTTTATACACGTTTTAAAAATCAAATGATGATACGATCAACCCATTTCATGCAATCAAGAAGGATGCGCTGGTGAAAGTGGATAATGATGGAGACTAGGGTTTTCATGTCTAAATCGGATTACAAAGCAGATCTTGTTCAGTAACGCATGCTTCACAATCATGGCGTCGGAAATGGCGAATTTGAATCCATTATCGTAGGTACAGGAGCTATCCTACCTGGCTGACAACATCAAATCGGCTCATCGCTTCCCCAACACGCATCGCTCACAAATGTATGCTAAGTTTCTAATGTTGAAAGACAGAACCGAGTGCTTTCACTAGTGCAAGACCTCGACCCGAATAGCAGTTTGTTGTGTTGTGTGTGCAGAATCATTTGGGATTTTGAGTTGCAGATGGCGAGGAGATGCAGTGGTTCTTTACTGAGAAAAGAGTTGGACAGACTATCCTTCCTACAGATGCATCCAGAAGTGCAAAAACACTTCTCAAACGCAAGTTGTATCGAATTTGTTGAAAGGTTACAAAATGGTTGTCATCAATCAACAACAGAAGCATTTGCTAAAATGTTTGATGGGAATAAGGTCTGTGTTGGGTCCTTGGAGATCATTGTGGATGAAGATGCCATCGCTGCAGCGACCATCTTACCAAGATCGGGCCAGAGTTGGTTCAAAACGACTGCCACCAAAAACTCAAATTTTAGAGCATATTTCAAGGAAGAATTTAGACACAATGCATGGAAGAAGAGCATGCCAGTTTCCCATTTAGAAGAGGAGTGGCAAGATTTTTTTAAGGGCATCCAACTCTACATAACTTCAGAAGGCAGGTATGACAAACTGATGTTGTATCACTTCAAGCTCTTAGACCATTTCACAGGTAAAACTCTCCTAAATCTACCTTTCTTCTTGCACAAGAGCTTAACTAAGGTCTATAAAAATATTAGAGTTGAACCCCTAAGCATGAAGAACACTCTGTGCCACTTTGGCCTTATTAAATTAATCATTCTGGAGGAGCTAAGACAGAAGGGAAGGACCTGGCAACATTTTCTTTTTCAGGAGGGCTTTGAAACTCAAACTCAGCCCGTGAATGAACAGAGGAAAGCTGGGAAGAAGCAATTGACTCCTCAAAGTAGCTCGAGGAAGAGGAGAACCCTTCTATAACCTCCAGAAGATAGAATATCTAGTGTGAAATCTCACAGGTCAAAGAAAAAATTAAATTTTGAGACTACTACAGAGTAGCCTACAGAAAGGAGAACAAACATCTTAAACCTGCCATATACAGACTCAGAACCAGAGCAAGAAGATGAGAGCCCTGTCATCAAGAGTCCTGAACATTCAATTGAGTTTGCACAGAATTATGAGACCTTTACTCATACAGAGGAAGGGGAAACATCAAAGAGCACTAAGTCGAAGAAAACACAGAAAATCAAGCATCTCAAAGAAGTGATCACTCAACAGGAGGTCTTAGAGAGGGTAATAAAAGAAAGATACAAGAAGTTGTCTGATAATTTTGTAGAAACCAATGCTGCATTTGAAAAGATGGCTCGTGAAAGTGTCAAGGAAAAGAAGAGAAAACATAAGATCACCAAAGACTACAACAGTATGTGGTGGCTAGCAAAGCGCCTTAAAAGGAAAATCAGAAAATTGAAGCAAAAGAAAAAATCATACCCAGATTTGCAAGTGCTTGCTCAAGTTGTTGTGAACATGCAAGGGGATAAAGCAAAGACACATTGAGTTTTTGTTGAAATTGCAGTTTTGGAGGTGAAATTTCATTTTGGGCTAAGGTATATCTTTCACCAGCGCACAGCGTAATTTTACAACCAGTTAGCTGGTGAAAGGCAACACTTTCACCAGCTAACCAACGAATCATAAGGTGAGTTAGTTGGTGAAAGCAGAAAAAGAATTTTTGGAAGCTAAGGATGGAGCGGTTAATTTTTCACAGGTTATAAAGAAATTCCAGAGTATCAAGGGGATAACAACTTGCTTGCAAAGGACTCTGCATCAGAGATTCGAGGGAATTTTGAGAACCACATGCTAAAAAAATCTCCTAAAGTATCTACTATGAACAACTGAAGAAATCCAGCTGCCAAGACAGGTGCCTCTGCATGTTTTATGACACCACAGATTCCAGAAGATGAAGAATACAGATGTCGAAGTTTGAGATTGAAGACAATTCGAATGCTAGTTTAGTCATTAAGTCTTTATTATCAAGTTGTTTAGTTAGATTTGAATTGCTATTTTTAGATACAGATCCAAGTTTTTAGGATCTTTAAAACTAATTGTAAAAGGCTATAAATGCCTATCTTTTCTAAGAGACAAGGGTTCAAACTGGGAGATATTTTGTGTTACTGTATAGACTCTTATTTGCAGAAATAAAGCTCAGTTTCCTTTCGTTTTCAATATTAGAAATATCCATCTTTCCCTTTATGTACTTTGTTTCAGTTTATTTTAGTTCATGAAGACTGTTATCTCTTTATTGAGCTCATAGACTTGAAGTAAAGGATTTCTCTCTATCTTGCACTAAGCCCTACATTCATTTGTATTTGGTAATCAATAATAGTGTTCTTCATCCTCTCCTTTCAATTTACTTGATCTGATTATTGTTTCCTGAAAGCACTGTTTCTTTATATGTATGAGTTTTACATTGATTATTAAAGACCCCATTGTTCCAAGCACATATACACATTATTTTTAAGTTACCAAGCATCCTTAGCCTACAACCCTAAGGAGTTTCTTGGAGTGATAACAAATTGGCACCGTTGCCCGAGAGACAAAATTCAAGCTCTTCTTTCCTGGGATTCGACATAGAGCTGATATTTGATGATAGACAAAGATTAGACATTTTCAGTTGGTTGTAATTATCTATCTGGTGACTCCACAAGTTCATCCTGGCTCCTAAGAGGATTAGTACTAGGGCGAATCCTCAAGAATCACCTATCACGCCAGTGTCCAATCCAGAACTAATTCTCAGAAAAGGAAAGACAATTCAAGGTCAAACTTCAAAATCAGATACAGAAGGTAATCCTCTTTTCAATTCTGGAAAATCTACTACAGAAAAATTTGATTTCTTTTCAGAGAGCATTGATGAAAAAACAGCTGTAAATTTTGTAGAAGAACAAATTCTTTTTGATCAACAGAAAAATCCTAATGATGATAAATTGATAGATTTAAATTTGATTGAAAAAACACCCAAGACTTTAGAAAGAAGCCACAGTTCTTCTTCCCTTGAGTCTTTTCATTCTCAGCAACAAGAAGATCATTTGAACATTTATACTAGCCTCCTTGTTGTTGAACACCTCCTCCAAGAGTTATCTGCTAAGGGTGAAGGAAATTTAGCTGGACAACTTGCAAATTTTTATAGAGCCTCTTATCAGACCTCTTTCCCATTAGAAGATTCACCTCTTTCACATTCCTCCAGTGTTGAAGACTTGAAAAAGAAACCATCATTTTCCTCACCCTTGATAGTTATGGCTGCACCACCTCCTTTGACTAAGATGCAACAAATCCTCGTTGCTAGGTATGCACCACTCATATTGCCAAACCCAGTATCATCCATGCCAACAGAAGACTATCGGAAGTATATGCCCAAATTCACAGGCGAAGGCGATGTGTCTTCTGAAGAACATATTGAGGCTTTTTACAGTTATGCTGAAAACCTTAATATCGAAGAAGAAGATGTTTGGACATGAGTCTTTGTTCAAATCCTAGATGGCCATGCTAGGAAATGGTTCAAAGAACTCCCTGCTGGTTCCATAGTTGGAATCGAGCAATTGGATGAGACATTTCTGAAACATTGGGGCGATAGAAGATATTTTGTCTACTATATCACAGAATTCGGAAACCTAAGGAAACAAAGTAGTGAGTCAGTCTCTGATTTCACTAAGAGATTTAACCGGATGTATGGTAAAATACCAGCAGAGATAAAACCTTCATATGTTTCTGCCAAGATCACATACTCTGATGCTTTTGACTCAGATTTCTTCTTATTGTTGAGAGAAAGGAGGTCACCATCATTATCTCTCATGGACGATGTTGGCCTTGAGGTGGAATCAACTATGCTAGCCTCCCAGAAGCGGAAAGGAGATTTTGATAGAAGAAGGTCAAGGAATGAGGCTTCATCTTCATCAAGTGCTAATCCGAAATTTGATAAAATGGATAAGATGCTAGAGTCTCTAACCTCTGAGATATCTAAGCTTAAGATTGAAAATAAGCAGCCTGTGAAGGGAAGAGGCACTTATGATTCTGCAGGCAGGAATCCAAATCAAAATCCCAACAACTTCAGAAGGAATAATCAGCCAACTCAGATCTTACAAAGAGAAAAGAATCCTACTGAAGATCAGAGAATAAAGGTCCCTCTTCAAAATGTTGTGATGGACGAAGACGAGGGTGAATATCAAGAAGGTGGAGAAGATAACATTCATTGTGTTGGAGAAGATATAGGGAAATCTTATCTAACACAACACGACTATGAGGAATCATTGATGACTGAACAGACAGAAGATAATCTTATTGGTGATGGCATTTTCACGACAAAAGATAAGAATAGATATAACCTCCGATCAAAATCTGATACTGCTCAACAAGATGCACCAGCCTCTCCCGAAAAGAGCAAAACCCCTGTTAAGCAAAAATATTAGACATCAGAGAATCAACAAGAAAATCCTTCAAAGGTGAAAGCATCAACTCCTCCCAAAAAGACCATTGCCCCTATCAAGCATCAAACTCCAGAAAGTCAGCCTCATGTTGAACAGCAACGCAATCAGGAAGCTCCTTCGAATTAGGTAAAGGTTTCTAATAAAGCTTCTGATAAAGTCCCATATTCATTCAATTTTGAGGCTGAAATACAAAAATTTTAAATTCCTATTCCTCTAGTCGAGCTAATGAAAAATGAAATGTTCAAAAGGGATATCCTCAAAACTCTAGATCCCCAATCTATATCCCTTTCTGCTGATATCCTCAACATATATGATGAAAAGCCAACCATTACTCTGGGCCAAATGATAGAATACAGAGATGAAAGTTGTCCTCCCTTTTACATCTCTCTAAATATTCATGAGAAAACACTGCATAACTGTTTGTTGGACTCCGGTGCTTCACACAATTTGATACCAAAGGCGGTCATGGATGAGCTTGGGCTGGAGATCACCAAGTCTTATCATGATCTTTTCTCTTTTGACTCTCAAAAATTCAAATGTATTGGGATGATTAAGGATTTGGTTGTAACCTTAACCCAAGCATCCATGAAGACTATGGTGATGGATATAGTAGTGGCTGACATACCCCCTAAATTTGGATGTCTACTATCAAGATCGTGGATGAAGAGGGTAGGTGGCACTCTTCAAATGGATCTCTCCTACACTACTATCCCTGTTTTTGGAGGAGTGAACAGAAGGCTATACAGGGAATCTCAGTTGGCATATGTAATCAATGATGAGAAAAATCCATCCAATCATCATATCTATTCGGTCAACACAGGTATGGGATCTTGTATTTTGCAAATTGATGATTCATTAATTGATACATTGTTGCTCAGGAAGCCCACAGTTCATACCATAGTTCAGCCCACAGAAACAACATAAGATGATCTTTGGACCATGTTCTTTGACGGTGCTTGCACTAAAGAATTAGCAGGAGCAGGAGTGGTATTGATTTCCCCTTCTAAGAAAAATTCTCATTTGTCCTTTAAACTTGATTTTAAAGTGACTAATAATATTGTTGAGTATGAGGCACTACTTTTGGGGTTGAATGCAGCCAAAGAGAGGAAGATTAAAAAATTGCAGGTGTTTGGAGATGCAGATTTGATTATTCAGTAGGTGAATAAGTCCTTTCAAGCAAAGCATGTCCGGCTGAAAGCATACAGAGATGAAGTGTTGAAGGCAATTCACGATTTTGCAGATTTTAATATTTCATATGTACCTAGAGAAATGAATGAATTGGCTGATTCATTAGTTGTGTCTACTTGTGCATTCATACCCCTTCTGCCTCATAAATTAACTTATGAAATTCAAGTTAAATATAGGCCCTCTCTCCCTGATAATGTAAAATTTTGGAAGGTTTTTGAAGATGATGCTGAACTCATTAGATTTCTTGCAGTGATAGATGAGTTTGCAGACCTAGAAATCGATCAGGAGAATGAACATGACAATTAACATGACAATGAAATTGAGAAACCAAATTTCAGAAGAAAAATTGCAACACATGAAATTGTCCAGCTGTCTACCAACAGAATTCCTAAAGGTTTGGTCTCGTTGGAAAGATTGTTTGATAACAATGATGTGGTTGTCAAATTGAAAAGTGGGGAAAAAGATTCAGAAGTTTTTCAATGCAATGTAGCTGGTGAACAAGATCCTAAATATGTCAACTTAGCCTCACATTTGACTGAAAAACAAAGGGCTGATTATGGAGAATTGCTAAAGGAGTTTGCTGACATTTTCTCTTGGAAATATGATGACTTGAAGACTTTTGACACAGAGGTAATTCAACATAAGATTCCCTTGAATAAATACACCAAACCATTCAGGCAGAAGCTTAGATCCTTCAATCCTTTGTTGCTACCTACAATGGAAAGGGAAATTAAAAAACTATTGGACGCTCGCATCATCATTCCCCTCAGATATTCAGAATGGATTGTGAATCTCGTACCAGTCAGGAAGAAGAATGGGGATATCAGACTCTGCGTCGACTTCAGAAATTTGAATAGGTGCTCTAGGAAGGACAACTACCCTCTGCCCAAAATGGAGCATATTTTGCAGAAGGTGTCAGGATCAAAGGTGATGTATTTTATTGATGGGTTTTTCGGATACAACCAGATTGTTGTCCATCCAGACAATAAAGAAAAGACTTCTTTTACCACTCCATGGGGTGCATTTATGTATGATAAGATGCCCTCTGGATTGATGAATGTGGGAGAGACATTCCAAAGGGCAGTGGACATTTCTTTCGTTGGAGAGAAAGATAAATTTTTCCTGATATATCTCGATGATATCACTATTTTCTCAAGCAGCCATGAACTTCATTTGCAGCACTTAAAAAGGACATTTCTAAAATGTCGAAGGTATGGCATTTCTCTTAATCCCAAAAAATCAAATTTTGCACTTAAGGAAGGGAAATTACTTGGGCATATTGTTTCAGCTGATGGGGTGATGATCCAGGTGGATATTGGTGGCCACCCACCTTTTCTGACTGGCTCAAAATAGTTTTCTGGCAATTTTGGCAATTTACTATTTTTAGCAGGTTTAACTTCCAGGGCCATTTTGAGGGCCTAAATGAAGGTTTTTGGAGATCGAGGTGCTCAATTATAGTCGAAGACATGATTGAGCCCCCAAAATGAATCTCCTCGACGATACCTTTCCAACGAGCTATCAAATGCCTAAAACGGAGATCGTATGCAAAAGTTACGACCCCGGGAAGTTGATGTACTAACTTACCCAAACGGGGCCCACATGACTTTTAGCGCTTCATCTCCTAGGGTTAGGTTTTTGGATGTCTATGACTTTTGGCATTCTCGTCTATTGTAAAAAGGCCTCTAGAGCCTCATTGTAATCATCTTCTGATGGATGCGAGTAGCAGACACATCTCTTCTCAGAGATAAGCTACCAGCGCCTTAGCTAGTTTATTTACATTTTGTCTGTAAGCATTTTTCAGTCATTAATGAAATGAAGTCTTATTTCCGCTGCATCTCTGCGTTTATGTGTATTTCTTTATTTCATTGTGTTCCTACATAAATCTGGATCAGGTGAAAATTGACCCAAAGAGGGTAGACGCAATTAAGAATCTGTCCCTTCCTAGATCAAAGAAGGACATTCAGTCTTTCCTTGGGACTATAAACTTCATCAAAATGTTTATAGTAAACTTTGCAGAACTCACAAAGAATATTACTGCTATGTTAAGAAAAGACTCCAAGGTAAAATGGACTGAAGCAGCCAGACACTCATTCAATGCCATCAAGGAAGCCATCACAACAGCCCCTGTTTTGATCAGCCCCAATTTTTCCAAGGTATTTTACATTTTTTCATTTGCTTGGAGTGATACAATCACAATAGTACTCTTGCAAAAAAATGTCGATGATCAGGAGTAGCCGGTTGCCTTCTTCAGTAAGGTCTTGAGGGACGCAGAGGTAAAGTATGAATTGCTAGAGAAACAAGCATATGCACTTATCAAGTCATTAAAAGCCTTCAGAGTTTACATCCTTCAGACAAAGGTAATATCTTTCGTTCCTTCCAGTTCATTCAAAGATGTGTTGATACAACCCGACATAGATGGAAAAATGAGTAAGTGGATAGCAAAGTTGATTGAATTTGATGTTGAAATTAAACCAGCAAAACTTGTGAAGGGTCAGGGCCTCGCCAAACTTCTGGCAGAAGAAAATTGCAGGCTGCTCGAAATAAATTTGGTAAGTATTAATGCAGATAACGTTCAGTATTCAGAGGATAAGGAAGGTGAAGAAATGCAGGTCTCAACTCACCTAGCTAATTGCGAATGGTACAGTAACATTATTTATTTTCTGCAAACTTTATCAGTCCCATCGGATTTGACAAAAACACAAGGAAGGGATTTGAAGCTCAAAATCATAAATTTCTGCATCAATGGAAACTTATTGTTCTGGAAAAATCCAATAGGTTTATTGTTAAGGTGCATAAACCAAGAAGAAGCAGCCAAAGTCATGATTGAATTCCATAATAGTGAATGCGGGGGACATCACTATTGGAAAACCACTGCACATAAAATCTTAAGATCTGGTCACTACTGGCCATCCTTATTTTCAGATGTGTGTGATTTTGTGAGGACATGTGACAAGTGTCAAAGATTTGAAGGCAAACAACAAATGAAGTCCCTTCCCCTCAAACCTATAGTGGTCACAGGGCCTTTTCAGCAGTGGGGCCTGGACTTCATAGGTGAAATTCATCTGCCTTCTAGTGGTCAGCACCGGTGGATCCTTGTCGCCACCAATTACTTTACAAAGTGGATTGAGGCTATTCCCACTCGAAACGTCAATCATACTGTCATCATAAATTTTCTACAAGAAAACATATTTGCCATATTTGGTTGCCCTAAGAGAATAGTCACTGATAACATTGTTGCATTCAAAGATAAACACTTTGTGAAATTGTGTGAAGATATGGGAATTCAGCTGTTATATTCCACAGCTTACTATCCGCAAGGGAATGGCTTAGCTGAGTCATCCAACAAGAGTTTAGTCAGAATTATAAAGAAGTTGCTTGAACAAAATGCCAGAGGTTGGGATTCCAAGCTAAATTTTTCTTTGTGGGATGACAGGGTTACATGTAAGAAATCAATTGGTACATCTCCTTTCAAGTTGATATATGGTACTGAAGCCATGTTTCCTATTCAACTTGCATTGCTGGTTGCAAAGTTTTTACAAGAAACTAATTTTGAACCAAGTGATTTGACCTGGAGAATTCATAATTTGGTAGAGCTACAACAAGATAGACATCAGCTTTTGGAAAAAATAGAATTACATCAAGAAAAAATCAAGGAGATCTTCGATAAGAATGTCAAATCAAATGTCTTCAAAATAGGGAATTTAGTCTTAAAGTGGGAGGCAACAAGGCAAGTGAAAGGGAAACACGGCAAATTTGAGGCTCTCTGGACAGGTCCTTTTGTCATAGCAGTGGTGCAGCAGAACAATACCTTTGCTCTCCAAAATCTTTTAGGCGAGGAAGTAGCAGGTGGCCCTTTCAACGGGCGCTTTCTGAAGACCTATTTTTCTTCAGGCTTTTTCTTAAAAGCCCTGTTCTACTTGTACATATTCTTTTTCAGTTATGTTTTCTTTGTTTCTGTCACTTGAATAACTCCATGCCCAATGGTACCAGCAATTTTTTTTTAGATTTCTTTTTAATTTTGTAATAAAGGCTACTGAGTCTAGCTAGGTTCTTAGTCACCTCATAGGGAGATGCCCATCCTAGTTGGAGCCAAATGTTAGCTCTCAAAATGAACCCGTCACTATGGTTGCATTTTGTGGTTGATAACATAGCTATTGGTAGCATTCTCAAATTTGGTTTTGAGTTTTTCTAGTGGTAAGACTTAGGTTTTGATTTTTGTCTTAGAAATAAGACGACCCATAAAGGTCTTCTCTTTAAAATTTTCATAAAACGCTTTCAACAGCTAACGCGTGTTTTAAAGGTGATGGTTAGCTAGTGAAAGTGGTGAGTTTCAACAGCTAAGGAGCGCTTCTCACGGGTTGTGCGCTGGTGAAAGCGGCGATCTTTTACAGTCGAGGAGCGCTTCTCATGGGCCATTAGCTGGTGAAAGCGAGAATCACGTGCGTTTTATCCACGTTTTAAAAATCAAATGATGATACGATCAACCCACGTCATGCAATCAAGAAGGATGCGCTGGTGAAAGTGGATAATGATGGAGACTGGGGTTTGCACGTCTAAATCGGATTACAAAGTGGATCTTGTTTAGTAACACATGCTTCACAATCATGGCGTCGAAAATGGTGAATTTGAATCCATTATCGCAGATACAGGAGTTGTACTACCTAGCTGACAACATCAAATCGGCTCATCGCTTCCCCAACACGCATCGCTCATAAATGTATTCTAAGTTTCTAATTTTGAAAGATAGAGCCGAGTGCTTTCACCAGCGCAAGACCTCAGCCCGAATAGTAGTTTGTTGTGTTGTGTGTGCAGAATCGTTTGGTATTTTGAGTTGCAAATGGCAAGGAGATGCAGTGGTTCTTTAATGAGAAAAGAGTTGGACAGTCTATCCTTCCTACAGACGCATCTAGAAATGCAGAAACACTTCTCAAATGCAGGTTGTATCGAATTTGTTGAAAGGTTACAGAATGGTTGTCATCAATCAACAGTAGAAGCGTTTGCTAAAACGTTTGATGGGAATAAGGCTTGTGTTGGGTCCTTGGAGATCCTTGTGGATGAAGCTTCCATCGTTGCAGCGACCAACTTACCAAGATCGGGCCAGACTTGGTTCAAAATGACTGCCACCAAAAACTTAAATTTCAGAGCATATTTGAAGGAAGAATTCAGACACAAAGCATGGAAGAAGAGCATGCTAGTTTCCCATTTAGAAGAGGAGTGGTAGGATTTGTTTAAGGGCATCCAACTCTACATAACTTCAGAAGGCAGGTATGACAAACTGATGTTGTATCACTTCAAACTCTTAGAACATTTCACAGGTAAAACTCTCCTAAATCTAGAATCTCTGGTGTGAAATCTCACAGGTCAACGAAAAAATTGAATATTGAGACTACTACAGAGTAGCCTACAGAAAGAAGAACAAACATCTTAAACCTGCCATACAGACTCAGAACCAGAGCAAGAAGATGAGAGCCCTGTCATCAAGAGTCCTAAACATTCAATTGAGTTTGCACATAATTATGAGACCTTTACTCACACAGAGGAAGGGGAAACATCAAAGAGCACTAAGTCTAAGAAAACATAGAAAATCAAGCATCTCAAAGAAGTGATCGCTCAGCAGGAGGTCTTAGAGAGGGTAATAAAAGAAAGATACAAGAAGCTGTCTAATAATTTTGTAGAAACCAATGCTGCATTTGAAAAGCTGGCTCGTGAAAGTGTCAAGGAAAAGAAGAGAAAACAAAAGCTCACCAAAGACTACAATAGTCTATGGTGGCTAGCAAAGCACCTTAAAAGGAAAATCAAAAAATTGAAGCAAAAGCAAAAGTCACACCCAGATTTTCAAGTGCTTGCTCAAGCTGTTGTGAACATGCAAGGGGATAAAGTAGAGACACATTGAGTTTTTGTTGAAATCGCAGTTTTGGAGGTGAAAGTTCATTTTGGGCTAAGGCAGAGCTTTCACCAGCGCACGGCGTAATTTTACAACCAGTTAGTTGGTGAAAGGCAGCGCTTTCACCAGCTAACTAGCGAATCATAAGGTGAGTTAGCTGGTGAAAGCAGAAAAAACATTTTTGGAAGCTAAGGATGGAGCAAGTCATTTTTCACAGGTTATAAAGAAGTTCCAGAGTATCAAGAGGATAACAACTTGCTTGCAAAGGACTCTGCATCAGAGATTCGAGGGAATTTTGAGAACCACATGCTAAACAAATCTCCTAAAGTATCTACTATGAACAACTGAAGAAATCCAGCTGCCAAGACAGGTGCCTCTACATGTTTTATGACACCACAAATTCCAGAAGCTGAAGAATACAGATGTCGAAGTTTGAGATTGAAGACAATTCGAATGCTAGTTTAGTCATTAAGTCTTTATTATCAAGTTGTTTAGTTAGATTTGAATTGCTATTTTTAGATACAGATCCAAGTTTTTAGGATCTTTAAAACTGATTGTAAAAGGCTATAAATGCCTATCTTTTATAAGAGACAAGGGTTCAAACTGGGAGATATTTTGTGTTACTATATAGACTCTTATTTGCAGAAATAAAGTTCAGTTTCCTTTCGTTTTCAATATCAGAAATATCCATCTTTCCCTTTCTGTACTTTGTTTCAATTCATTTTAGTTCATGAAGACTGTTATCTCTTTATTGAGCTCATAGACTTGAAGTAAAGGATTTCTCTCTATCTTGCATTAAGCCCTACATTCATTTGTATTTGGCAATCAAGAATAGTGTTCTTCATCCTCTCCTTTCAATTTACTTGATCTAATTATTGTTTCCTAAAAGCATTGTTTCTTTAGATGTATGAGTTGTATGTTACATTGATTATTAAAGATCTCATTGTTCCAAGAACATATACACATTATTTCTAAGTTACCAAGCATCCTTAGCCTACAACCCTAAGGATTTTCTTGGAGTGATAACAGAGTGGATGCGCCAAACTTAAATGTGATAGTTCAGGAGAGGCGTACTTATGTATTGTAAAGGACCTTGAGCGATTTGCTCTCGTCCTTAGTAGGTAGAAGGCATTTAAAGTAGTTAATGCAGGTAGATAGAATTTAATTCTAGATCAGACAGTTTCTAGAGTGCAAGAGGGAAACATGATATAGACACCCTCATTGTGTGTTGTAACATAGTTAGAAGCATTGGAGCATAGAAGAGAAGCAGAGAGCTGAGAAACAAGACCCATGTACTGATATTTGGATTAATATAAAAAGGTTGATTCAAATTCATGGTTTTGTGTTTATTCTTTGTGTATTGATGCTGAATGATATGCTCATGAATGTTTTCTTCCTGTTATACATTTTATTTTATATGTTGTGTATGTGATTTCATGGTCTGAGTTTGAAGTCTGGAAGGAAGAAGGAATGAGCTTCAATTGTTTCTCTGTCTGAGCAAGATTCCTGCAAGGAGTGCAGTTGAATTTTCCACAAGGAGTGCATCGACAAGGAGTTCAAAGGGTTGTCTCTGAAGGCTCAGGAGAGGTAGTAGTTGTTCTCATTTCCTCAGAGTGTAGTAGGCACAGGTGTCATGCAAGGAGTGTGCAGGCCAGGGAGAGTTCCAGGGTTGTGAAACTGAGAAAAATATCGAAGGAATGCTGCTACAGGTGTGCACAGAATCGAAGTGCATAACACCTGAGAGTGGTTGGAAGTCGCCTCAAGGAGTGCATGCAAGGATCCTCTTTGAGGCTTGAAGTTGCGAGAAGCTCAGGAGGAGTAAGGCCTTTGAAAACATTGAGGGACATCGAAAGTTCATAGCGTAAGTGGATAAGTCCAGGGAAGAGTCCTTGGTCTCATTCACAGGAATCATCAAAGGGAAGGGATCGACGGTCAGGAGTCCGAGGGGAGGATTAGCGAAATCCCACCAGTCGTCAGATCTGCCAAAGAAGCGAGGGGGTTACGACTGCATATGGAGTTCAAGCTCAGGAGATTGTGGACCGTCAGATCTCATTCAAACACCCATCATCCGTTGGATTGACCAGGAGTTTCACAGAGTTTAAGCTTTGTGAACGGGAGGAGGAAAGTTCCGACGAGAGGCGTGGCCATCGAAATTTCAGCATTCGTGAAATCGGGAATCACTAGGACGAGTGATTGGGAATTTTCAGAGTGAAAATCCCATAATCAATTTGATCCGTCCATCTTGAGGAGACAGGTGGCAATCATCGAGAGCCCGTCGACATTTCGGCGACCGGGGTTTTAAGTTAACAAAGAACTTGTGTCATCGAGGCATCGAAAGTCTCGAAATATCGAGGTTGAATCAGGACTGCCCATCTCGAGGGGACACATGGCGAAGATCTAAGATCACAGAAAAAATCCTGAAGGGGAAGACTCCATCGGAGTTTCAGGATTCGGTAAATCAGAAGTTCTGTGAGCAAGAGATCAGAAAAATCCCTATTGGAAACCCCGTAAATGATCGGAGCCGTCCATCATTTGGGACACATGGACGAAATCGGAAGCCATCAACATTTCGATCATCGAGACTCACATAGGTAAGTTCTTTGATTTTGCAGTTGGCGAAACCCGAGGGTCAATTTGAACCGCCCATCCACTTGGGGCACATGTCAAAAATCCAAAGAAAGTCGAGGATCAACATTTCATGAGTCTTGGGGACAAGGGGGACTTTCTTTTTGAAATCGCGCATTCCGATTCTCCGAAAGGAGGAGAGCACCATGTGGGACCCAGCTGACATCATCTCGTCATAATGAGGCATCGGGAATTTCCACGAAGAAAACCCCGAAGCGGCGAGGACCGTCCATCCTAGAGGACACGTGGTGACAATCGCGATCATCAAGAAATTTCCTAAAAGGAAAAGTCATCCATCGGAAAATCAAGAATCGGGAAATTGGGGATTCTATGGACAAGAGGTTTAGTGCATTTCGACATTCGAAACCCCGAATCCCGATAAAAGGTATGACTGCGGTCATATAAAGGTAGATCACATGACTAGGGTCATAGCTAGAAGGGGCTAAAGCACAAAGGGAGCATATCGGGAAAGAGGAGATCGGGAATTCGAGAACCAAAGGGTTGTGACATCGGGATTTTGAAAACCCCAAACCCCGATTGTGACTTTCTGTTGTGAACGGAGAAGGGATCAGACCTAAAAGATGTAAGGTGCCGAAAAAGACATGTGGGTCAGATTTAAATAAAGATTCCAGGGGAGAATCGAAGGAGCCACTCCGGCTCAAGGGTGAACTTTGAACAATCCTTAAGATCGAGAGGTCAGCGCAGGGGCCTTTGTTGAGGCAAGGGGCGAGGCTGCGTCAATTTTGGTATCAGAGGCCCAAAAAAGTTCTTTGCTTTCTATAGCAGAGAAGAAGAAGATTCATCATGCCACCTAGAAGAAGAGATAGACAATCACCCAATCCCGAAGAGGAAAGGGAAATGCCGAGAAGAAGAGGCAGACAGATGACTGATCCAGTTATGGAGAGAGAGATGTGCAATCTACGAGCCAGACTCAAAGACATGGAGACAGTGCAAAGACGCACAGTCAGTGCTGGGGATCTAAGTGATTCCGAAAGTGAAATAGAGGTTGAACATGAAGAAGAAGTTGCAGTCGAAGATGCATCAAACAAATGTTTGATCATAGCTATTGCCAGAATGGGTGCAAAAGCGAAAATGGACATTCCAGTTTATAAGGGAAACTTGGATGTAGAGGAGCTTCTAGACTGGATTAGAGCTCTGGACACATACTTTTACTATGAGGATTTCGAGGAAGACAAGAAGGTCAAGCACGCTGTCACAAGATTAAAGGGACATGCAACATTATGGTGGGATGAACTACAAGCTGATAGACGTTGCAAGGGCAAGCAGAAAATCAAGAGCTGGGATAGGATGATTGCAAAGATGAAGGCAAAATTCATCCCCGGGGACTATCAAATTTCTCTGTTCAAGAGGATGCAGAACCTAAGACAGAAGCTGATGACAGTAAAGGAATATACTGAGGAATTCTATAGGTTGAACATCGGAGCAGGTCATCGGGAGAGCGATGATGAAAAAGTTGCCAAATACATGAATGGCCTGAGGTATGACATTCAAGATGAGATGAGCATGGTTACCATCTGAACGGTGGAAGATGCTTATCAGATGGCTCTGAAAGCAGAAGAGAAGCTGAGCCAAAAGAAAGGTTAGAGAGGGCGAGGCAGAAGTCAAGCCAAGGGAAAATCAGTTGCCCAAGATAAAAATCAGAAACCCAAGGAAGACTATAAGAAACCTCAGACTCGAATTGAGAGGGGTGGAAGTTCACAGCGAGGGAAATATGCTGAACAGAGAGGACAACATAATGAGCAGAGAGGATATTATGCTGATAATAATACTTTTCCTCGTACTAGAGGTAGAGGAAGAGGAAGAGGCAGAGTAATAAAATGATTCACATGTGGAAAGAATGGGCACAAGTCTTATGAGTGTCTTGATAAAAATAAAGAGGGTGGAGAGACTCACATCACTGAAGCTCAGGGGCGAAATGTTGAGGCAGAAGACGCTGAGGGTGGAAGATCGTTGATGATGCGAAAAGTTCTTTTGACACCCGAAAAGGAAGTCGAGAGTTTAGTTCAGAGAAATAGACTTTTTGGGACTGCTTGCAAAACCAAAGATAGGGTATGCAAGGTCATTGTGGACAGTGGTAGCACGGATAATCTCATTTCAATCGAGATGGTAGAAAAGCTGGAGCTGGAGATGATTGAACATCCGAGTCCATACAAAGTTTCATGGCTACAAAAAGGACATCGGGTAAATGTCACTAAACAATGTTTAGTTGAGTTTAAGATAGGAGAATATAATGATAAGATACTCTGTGATGTTATTCCTATGGATGATTGTCATTTATTGCTGGGTAGACCATGGAAATATGACTGAAATGTGATTCATGATGGGAAGATGAACACATACACCTTAGAAAAGAATGGGAGAACTCATATGTTGCTTCCAATCAAAGATAAGGAAGTGAAACCGAAAGTAAGCAACATTGTACTTCTCATGAGTGGGAAGGAACTTCTTACAGAGGTTAAGAAGAAGGAGGAACCACAATTCTTTGTGGTCAGGAAACCGAAGATTGTGTTGACTAGCACAAGAGTGGATGATTTTCCAGAAGAAGTTCGGGAACTGCTGGAAGAGTTTGCTGGTATAGTAGTAGATGAATTACCTCATTCGTTGCCACCAATCAGAAGTGTGAGCCATCATATTGATCTTATACCAGGAGCCAGTTTTCCAAACAAATCCGCGTACAGATTGATGCTGCAAGAGAATGAAGAGGTAAAAACACAAGTCCATGAGTTGTTGGACAAAGGTTTGGTCAGGGAGAGCTTGAGTCCATGTGTTGTTCCAACAGTACTCAGTCCGAAGAAAGACGGAGGCTGGAGGATGTGCACTGATTCAAGAGCCATTAATAAGATAACCATCAGGTATAGATTTCCATTGCCAAGGATGGATGATCTGATGGACTGTTTAAGTGGGGAATTTTTTTTTTCAAAGATTGATCTGAAGAGTGGATATTACCAGATTCGTATGAGGGAAGGTGATGAATGGAAAACAACCTTCAAAACCAACGAAGGGTTGTATGAATGGCTTGTCATGCCATTTGGATTAACAAATGCGCCAAGTACCTTCATGAGGTTGATGAACGAAGTCCTGAAGGAGTTCATTGGAAAATTTGTCATTGTATATCTGGATGACATACTGATTTTCAGTAAAACAAGGGACGAGCATCTAAAGCATTTGGATATAGTGATGAAAAGATTATAGCAAGAGAAGCTGCTCATAAACATAAAGAAATCCTCATTCATAAAGACAAAACTCATTTACTTGGGATTTGTTATTTCTGCAGACAAATTGAGGATGGATCCAGATAAGGTGGAAGTAATCAAGAATTGGCCATCACCGAAGAATGTATTTTAGGTGAGAAGTTTTCACAGATTGGCTAGTTTCTACTGGAAGTTCATCATGAATTTTAGTGGAATTAGTGCAGCAATGATGGATACAGTGAAGAAAATACATAAATCTTTTCACTAGACAGAAGAAGCTGAGAAGAGTTTTAACCTATTGCAAAAGGAAAATTACGGAACAACCAATTTTGGTGTTGCCTAATTTTCAAAAGACATTTCAAGTAAAGTGTGATGCAAGTGGATTCACAATAGGGGCAATCTTGAGTCAAGATGACAGGCCAATAGCATACTTCAACGAGAAGCTAAATGAAGCGAAAGTGAAATACTCCACTTATGATAAGGAGTTCTATGCTATTATACAAGTGTTAAAGAAATGGAGGCATTATTTGATTCCCAAAGAGTTTGTCTTATATAGTGACAATCATGCACTGCAGTTTGTGACTCAACAGGAAAAGTTGAATCAGAGACATGTAAAATGGGTGGAATACATGCAAAATTTCACTTTTGTGATTAAACATATTTCAGGTACTGTTAACAAAGTTGTTGATGCTTTGAGCAGGAAATGTTTGTTGTTGCAGGAGTTCCGAGTCAAAACGTTGGGTTTTGATGATCTCAGGGACATGTACGCAGATGATTAGGATTTCAAGGAAACATATGAAGCAGCTGAGAATCCAGTTCTCAGAGATAGAAGCCAATGGGTAGAATACATGATCCAGGAAGGATTACTATTCAAAGGTAATCAACTTTGTATTCCAAAGTGCTCCATGAGGGAGAATCTGCTGAAGGAGAAACATAGTGGAGGATTAGCAAGACATTTTGGTCATGACAAGATGTTCGCAAAGTTGAATGAGTCATATTTTTTACCGGGAATGCGAGCATATGTCAAGAGATTCATGGACAAATGCAGAATTTGCCAGCATTTGAAGGGAAGGAAACAGAATATAGGATTCTATCAACCATTGCCCATACCAGAAAGGCCATGGGATAAAATCATCATGGATTTTGTGTTGGGGTTGCCAAGAACACAAAGAGGTTGTGACTCAATCTTTGTGGTGGTGGATAGATTTTCCAAGATGGCACACTTCATTCCATGTCACAAAACCAGTGATGCAACTCACATTGCAAATCTGTTTTTCAGAGAAGTCATTCAACTTCACGACTTACCAAGGAGTATAGTTTTGGATAGAGATACGAAGTTCATAGGGCACTTCTGGAGGACCTTATGGAAGAAGTTGGGAACTAACTTGTCTTTTAGTTCAGCTTATCATCCTCAGACGGATGGACAGACAGAAGTGGTGAATAGAAGTCTGGGAGACTTATTGAGAAGCCTGGTAACAGAACACCACAGCCAGTGGGATAATATATTACCATAGGCAGAGTTTGCGTATAATGACTCAGTCAACAGGAGCATAGGGAAAATTCCATTTTAGGTTGTTTATGGCGTGCAGCCGAGAGGAATTTCTGAATTGAGGGATTCAGAACAGACTACAACTAGAAGTGTTAGTGCAGAAGATTTCGCAGAAGTGATGAGGGAACTTCACAGCCAGGTGAAGGAGCGATTGCAGAATTCAAATCAGGAGTATAAGCGTAGAGCAGATCAACACAGAAGACAGCTTCAGTTTGAAGTTGGTGATTTGATTCTGGCACATTTGAGGAAGGAAAGGTTCCCGAGAGGAACATATAATAAATTGAAGATGAAGAAAATCGGGCCATGTAGGGTCTTGAAGAAATTTGGGGCAAATGCTTATGAGATTGAACTACCTGATGGGATCGGAATTTCTACGATATTCAATATCTTAGATTTGTACCCATACAAAGCTGAGGAAGTAGGAACAAGTGATGAACAGTCAGACGTTCAGTGGCAAAAGCAGATGCCAGTTGCAGAGAAGCCACAAATGGAAAGCATACTAGATAAAAGAATTGGCAAGAAGACCAGAAGCAAAGAATACTTCGAATATTTGGTCAAGTGGAAAGGCCATCCAGTTGAAGATACCAGCTAGGAGAATGAAGCAGAGATTCAGAAGCATGGACAAACCATGCAAGAGCTCATGGACAGGAGCCCATGAAAATTTTCAAGCGAGGGAGTATGATGCAGGAGCATCGTCAACATCAAGTGAGCGTGGGGGCAAGCGCCACACATTTTGAGCATATGTTAAATTGTTTAAAAACTTTTGAAGAGTGGATGCGCCAAACTTAAATGTGATAGTTAAGGAGAGGCGTACTTATGTATTGTAAAGGACCTTGAGCGATTTTCTCTCGTCCTTAGTAGGTAGAAGGCATTTAAAGTAGTTAATGCAGGTAGATAGAATTTAATTCTAGATCAGATAGTTTCTAGAGCGCAAGAGGGAAATAGGATATAGACACCCTCATTGTGTATTGTAACATAGTTAGAAGCATTGGAGCATAGAAGAGAAGCAGAGAGCTAAGAAAGAACACCCATGTACTGATATTTGGATTAATAGTAAAAGGTTGATTGAAATTCATGGTTTTGTGTTTATTCTCTGTGTATTGATGCTGAACGATATGCTCATGAATGTTTGCTTCCTGTTATACATTTGCTTTTATATGTTGTGTATGTGATTTCATGGTCTGATTTTGAATTCTGGAAGGAAGAAGGAATGAGCTTCAATTGTTTCTCTGTTTGAGCAATATTCCTGCAAGGAGTGCAGTTGAATTGTCCACAAGGAATGCATCAACAAGGAGTTCGGAGGGTTGTCTCTAAAGGATCAAGAGAGGTAGCGGTTGTTCTCATTTCCTCAGAGTGCAGTAGGCACAGGTGTCGTGCAAGGAGTGCGCAGGCCAAGGAGAGTTCCAGGGTTGTGAACCTGAGCAAAATATCGAAGGACTGTTGCTGCAGGTGTGCACAGAATCGAAGTGCATAACACCTGAGAGTGGTTGGAAGTCGCCTCGAGGAGTGCGTGCAAGGATCCTCTTTGAGGCTTGAAGTTGTGAGAATCTTAGGAGAGGTAAGGCCTTTGAAAACATTGAGGGACATTGAAAGTTCATAGCATAAGTGGATAAGTCCAGGGAAGAGTCCTTGGTCTCATTCACAGGAATCATCAAAGGGAAGGGATTGACGGTTAGGAGTCCGAGGGGAGGATTAGCGAAATCCCGCCAGCTGTCAAATCTGCCAAAGAAGAAAGGGGGTTACGACTACATCTGGAGTTCAAGCTCAGGAGATTGTGGACTTTCGGATCTCATTCAAACACCCGTCAGTCGTTGGATTGACCAAGAGTTGCACGGAGTTTAAGCTTCATGAACGGGAGGAGGAAAGTTTCGACGAGAGGCGTGGCCATCGAAATTTCGTCATTCGTGAAATCAGGAATCACGAGGACAAGTGATCGGGAATTTTCAGAGTGAAAATCTCAGAATCAATCTAAGCCATCCATCTTGAGGAGAGAGGTGGCAATCATCGAGAGCCCTTCGGCATTTCGGCGACCAGGGTTTTAAGTTGACAAAGAACTTGTGTCATCGGGGCATCGAAAGTCTCGAAATCCTAAGGTTGAATCAGGACCACCCATCTCGAGGGGACACGTGGCGAAGATCTAAGATCTCAGAAAAAGTCCCGAAGGGGAAGACTCCATCAGAGTTTTTGGAATCGACAAATCAGAAGTTCTGTGAGCAAGAGATCAGAAAAATCCCTGTTGGAAACCCCATAAATGATCAGAGGCGTCCATCAGTTGGGACATGTGGATGAAATCGGAAGCCATCGACATTTCGATCATCGGGACTCACATAGGTAAGTGTTTTGATTTTGCAGTTGGCGAAACCTGAGGGTCAATCTGAACCGCCCATCCACTTGGGGCGCTTGTCAGAAATCCGAAGAAAGTTGGGGATCAGTATTTCGTGAGTCTTGGGGACAAGGGGGACTTGCTTTTTGAAATAACGAATTCCGATTCTCCGAATGGAGGAGAGTTCCATGTGGGACCCAGCTGACGTCATCTCGTCATAACGAGGCATCGGGAATTTCCATGAAGAAAACCCCGAAGCGGCGAGGACCGTCCATCCTAGAGGACGTGTGGCGAAAATCGCGATCGTCGAGAAATTTCCGGAAAGGAAAAGTCATCCATCGAAAAATCGAGAATCGGGAAATCGGGGATTCTGTGGACAAGAGGTTTAGTGCATTTCAACATTCGAAACCCTGAACCCCGATAAAAGGTATGACTGCGGTCATATAAAGGCAGGTCACATGACTAGGGGTATAGCCAGGAGGGGCTAAAGCACAAAGGGAGCATATCGGGAAAGCAGAGATCGGGAAATCACGAACCAAAGGGTCGTGACAATGGGATTTTGAAAACCCTAAACCCTGATTGTGACTTTCTGTTGTGAACGGAGAAGGGATCAGACCTAAAAGTTATAAGGTGTCGAAAACGACCAGTGGGTCAAATTTAAATAAAGATTCCAAGGGAGAATCGAAGGAGCCACTCCGGCTGAAGGGTGAACTTTAAATAATCCTTAAGACCAGGAGGTCAACGCAGGGGCGTTTGCTGAGGCAAGGGGTGAGGCTATGTCACATTGCTTCAATTTCCTAGGAATAGTAAGAAAACCAAAAATACCATTCTTTCTCAACAAACGAAGACTGTCATAATTAATATGGCCAAATTTAGCATGCCACAAAAGACTAGATGACATTATACCTTCATTGTGATGAGAGAGGTATGCAACATTTTGTGTATGGACAGATGTCCCATTCAACTTCAAGAGTCTTCCATCTTCCATTCTAGTCATAACAACCATGTTGTCAGAATCATTTTGTAATTCAACTTTGCCACTGATCATATGAATAGAGTGTCCTTGTTGTCGGATGTGCACAAGGGATAGAAAGCTCCTTTGCAGCTCAAGAAGATAGAACATATTATGCAGAAGAAAATATGGGAATATAGGAAACTTAAGTTTGATGGTGCCCATTCTCGAAGGTTTGAGACTCAACATATCTACAAAATACACTATTCCATCTACATTGTCATTGAATTATTGAAATAAGTCTCTTTGGAATGTCATGTGGGAGGTTGAACCGGTGTTAAGAAGTCATGCATCTTTCCAAGGAGTATATGAAGTGTTAAATAAATCTTTGGTTACTCGTATATTGTAATGGGAAGATTCAGGTGGGTTACCTTTTGTTGGTTTTGAAGTTTTATCCTTTTCATTTTTCGTATTGTGTTTTTATTCTTTGATCTTATCCCATGGAACTCTGGAGGAAACTGCTTCATATGACCCTTTCTTTTTTCAACGAGTACAGTGAATATTGGATGTATCACCTTGGTTGTGTCTACCCCATGTCTCTCAAAGTATTTCTTCCATTTCCTTTTATGTTGCTTTATCCTGTGGAAGAATCATGTGGTTTAATATTATCTTTCTGATCAAGGTACATGATCTCATCAGTTGAAAGAGCTAACTTATTTCCAAAGGATTTCTCATGTTCTGCAACTTTTTCCACCAACTTGTCAAATATGATGGATTTCATTTGACCACATAATTGTAACAATTCAAGTTCATGATAATATGTAGGGTAGAAGGACTTAATGAAGGTTGTGAGAGGCAGAACTATCTTCACTCTTGTGGCCTCAATGCCATGTATTATCGATTTGATTTCTTAAGCTAAAGCCATAGGGTCATCATTATTCAAATCTAGGTTGAAGAGATTCACCATTAGTTGTATGAGTTCTAGTTCAGAGTGTATGTCATACAATTCATTCAATCTCTTCAAATTGTTGTAGGAGGATTTAATGGAAGCAATACGAAGGCTCACCTCTTCACTTATTGTCACAGAGATCACAACATATTCCTTTTGGTCTTTTTCCTCCCATATGGCATGGTCTTTGTTTGATGTTGGAATGAGTGGTCTATTGCGTAGTATACTACTCTTCGAATTTGATTATGAGGCAACATATTCAAAGCATGATTCTACTTCTTCATCATCAATTATGTCAGGGAGTGCTTCTACTTCACAAATGCCTCTCCACGAGTCATTGAAGATTAGTGTTCTTTTGATCTTCCTATACCATTCTATGTAGTTTTTTTTTTCATTCAACACCACTCCAATAACGGATATGTGATAATTCATTTTCTTCTACCTTCACGCACACGTAGCAATAAATTACTGGTAATGATACTGCACCAAGAATACAAGTTTGTTGTGCCAAGAATGGTTACGATTTAATGTGCCCCATTATGTTTCAATGTATAAAAAATGATCTCGACACCTCGAGGAATCCATAGACTCTCTACTTTCCTACTAGAAAGAACTTATGAGAAAGATATGGAAATGAAACAGTTGAAATTCACATACATAGTTCAAAACATGCCAACAAAATTCTAAAATCTCAAGCTACAAGCAACCAGTTATTTTCATTCATCTTCATACAATGAAAAATGGTTGGAAAAATTAGATAGAATCTAATTAAAATATAAAATATCCATATCCCACAAAATGAGTCACTCTTAGTTCCAAATATGAAAAAATAGAATGTAGAAATTACGATGGAGCATCATTGTTAGATAACATCTTGGAAATAATACTGCATTCTCCCCCAAAAAGAAATAAATAGCATAGCTTACATAATATAGCAATAGTTCAAGCTTCTGCTACTACTTTATTGAGATTATGATCCTAGGTCACCAAGTCACACAATTCGTTATTGTTTGAGCATATGGGGATTGCATGAGAGTAGACATTAGGGTTTGTGGAGTGTGAGAGAAATTGTGTTGATGAATGATTACATGAGCTTGATGGTGCAGTCTACGTTAATAATGCATGAGGAATTATTAGCTAGGTTTTTACGTGTGGTACTCATAGCTAAGGTTCTATGTGTGAGGGGCGGACAAAAGGCTACATAAGTGATAGATTGAGGTGGATGGTTTGAACAAGAATTAGGGTTAAAAATTAGGGTTTCATATACCAACCAAAAATAAGATTTCAACCAGTGTGATCATGAATATATGATAAACTACTTTTCCTAGTAATTACTAAAATGAAGGATGGAAAAATAATTAATCATGGTGCCAGAGGGAACATGAGAAGATAGGAAGGTGTTTTTGCACATTGGGGGGAAGAAAACACCTAGAGAAATAATGGAGTTAACCTATGCTCTGATACCACTGTTAGGCCAAGCATTGGAAGAAAATGTAACTACACTAATATTATTTTCATTAACATGAGAGGTGCTTATATACAATCATAATGACTATTTCCCTTTCTTAACAGATGACTCTTCATATCACCTACGACTTTTCATATTTACATTATTATTACAATAATGCAATCCCAAGGATTATGTGTCTAACAAATTCTTTCAAATTGCTCTAGAAGGTTCCAGACCCCAATTTTCCAAACTCGGACCTGCCACTAAAATGTGCCCTGCAAGCCAATTCCTCCAATTTTTCCACACAGAAAGTACTAATATAGATGACAAAATATATGATGATCCATTCTAGATCAAGAAGAAATTAATGATGTTAAAGTGGAAGTAAATCTCAATATTAATGTGGAAGCTATAATAAAAGAAAAATGTTTGCTAAAGTGGAAGCTATAGTGGAAGCAAAACATGGTGCTAAAGTGGAAGAAAAAAATGGTGCTAAAGTGGAATT
Source organism: Picea engelmannii (assembly GCA_009831015.1). Lineage (NCBI taxonomy): Eukaryota > Viridiplantae > Streptophyta > Pinopsida > Pinales > Pinaceae > Picea > Picea engelmannii. The sequence continues at coordinate 147,875 of ML777763.1, read as the reverse complement.
TTTCATCATGCAAACAAAAAGAATTTGGTAGAATTTTTGTGCTAAATTTGGTACTATGGTTAGCACCAAAGTCAACATTGAGAGGAATCATTAGTGTTAAACATGACACACTAATCAATGTTAAAAGTGGTGCCATGCCAGAATCAACGTGTCATTTTTTAGATCAAGTATGGTTTATGATATGTTAGGGAGGACATAACAAAATAATTACTTCATAGAAATTTGATAAGAGGTTCCATTAGTAACCGGTACTTCTGATCCATTAGAGAAACTCAATGAATTTACTAGATCCTTTTAGGAGGCACTAATAAAATTCAACATAAACACCATTGTAAGTCATGGGGCAAAAAATGATGCAAATTATAAAATTTGGTATTTCATCAACTTTAGTGTTGGGAAAACACTTCACAATGAAAAACATACACTAAATTTCAATGATAAAATTGGCAGTAAAGCCATGTTTTCTTGTAGTGCGATTGTATAAGTATATAGTGGAATAGTATATATTATTATCTACACATGTGTGAATTACGGTGAGTTGACATGGTTTCCACTTAAATGCGTGGAAAACAATTCGATCATTACCTTTTGGGGGAATATATTTTGTATATAAACTCTCTTTGGTGAAATAGAACCATTTTTGGAAATCTATTAATTCACAGAACGTAGTAATGACCTCCATGATGCATATCCTTAGGGTCTAACAACCCATAATTCCACTTATTATACCTTGAATTGTAGAATTTTTAATTCTAATATGTTAGTGTTATTTTGAAGATATGACCTAAATTGCCCTTCTAGGTCCCAAATTCTATATTTGCAATTCTAGAGATTCAGTAAAACCATATCGTAACTATGTGGACCCATTTCGAATCACAAGTGAAAAATAAGCAAGTGTGATCAAAGTGAACAAGGCATAAAGGCATGTAGGGTAGATGACTATGACAATAGGAGAAAAGAGTGCCACAAACACCAACAATATTAAGAGCGTGAAAGGATGGAACAAGGGAAATTGTATTGGATAAATTTTCCCATTCAACTAAATTTTCCATTTTTTTTCCAAAAACGATTCATGAATTCAAATTGAATATTCACACAAATTTCTATAGGATAAAACAATTTTACATGAAAATCACCACAATTTTCTAGAAATTAAATAAAATCCTTATAAATTGAAAATTTTCACAAAAATATGTCTAAACATTTTAACAAGAACAAGAGCACAATAAGAAACATGCATGCTCAGCATGCACATGGAAGTAATACATAATAGAGGATAGTATACATCGTAAGTTAGGTGTGTTGAGTATGGTTCAACAATATGAAAGATGAGTGTGCATGATATGTTTGTGTTAGTGAGAGAAAATGACAATGATGAGAATGTTGAGTGCACACAATAGAGGAAGAATTATAAGGGAAGATAAAAGTTTATGATTGGAAATTAGGAGATAAAGGTGGATCTAAATATATTTGAATGATGATGGAGAGACAAATGGACACAAGGAGATGTAGAAGAAAGATGAAGAGTTGAAAGAAGTTAGAAAATCAACTAGTAAAGTAAATAAAATATAGGGTTTTTTTTTTAGTTTGTTTAGCTAACGAGTTCATTGCTAGTCCTAAGATACAAGAAGTTAATGTAGAGTGTTAATAGAAATCCAAAGTAGAGAACTAAAGTGCATTTTGAAAAAATGTATATGCATCCTGATTTTTGTTAATGAGAATGAATATATGTTTTCCTAATATGTGATTCATTTTATAATGTTGTTTATGTGACTTGTATGGCATTATTTGGACTATAGTATGTCTACGTTATAATCTCTTTATTACAGATTATTTCACTTATTTTTGTAGATGTCAATAAATGGGAAATATAGTGTTGTATGTTTCCATGGAAAGTATAGTGTTGTATGTTTTCATGATAATGTTGTATAGTGTTATCATCTAGGAAACAAAATTGGGCCCATGGAAAGTATAGTGTTGTATGTTTCCATGATAATGAGATTTCCCTAATTTTGTTTCCTAGATGATAAAAATTGTTTTTTTACATCAAACCCTGAAAAATGTGGTAATTAGTATTATATGAGTTTATTGAAGAATGCAATCACAACTATAGTTCTCTAAAAAAATTAATTTTAAATAATCGTAGTCGTTAATTTGAATGGTTGTATATGATTCTAAAATTATTTTACATCCGTACATTGTATATGAAAATCATGAAAAAATATTATTTCACATGTGAAGTTATTTGAATTTCCAAAGAGTGATTAAAGGAGAAGAAAAAAAAAACACTTTAAAAAAAACCATAATGTATTTAGTTTTAATCATGTAAGAAGATACAAACTATCAAATAAAACATCAATGCAAATTGGGCTACCATTTTGATAGTTATATTTTATATAATTACATATTTATAATTAAACATCAATGAAAATTGAACTGCTATTTTCATAATTATATTTTATATAATTACATATTTATAATTGAATAACAATATTTTTATCATAATAATAATCCCTTTATTGAAAAACATATTAAAACCAAAACATGATGGTATAAATAATCATCATAATACTCCCCTTTATTAAAAACATATTAAAACTAAAACATAGAATAAAAACATATTAAAGCTAAAACATGATGATATAAAAAATCATCATAATAATCCCCTTTATTCAAAAATATATTAAAGCTAAAACATATGGTATAAATAATTATCATCCTTATCAAATATATTGTTTTCCATGATGAGAGTCACCCTTCATTTCAACATGATAATCTCAATGCATAATAAATACATTCTCACTGCTTAATTATCTCATTTGGATTGGGCATTGAGTTATAGAAGTAGGGACATCGGCTCATTCAAACCTTAGTTGTAGAACTCCATGCCTTACACATAACAAATTTTGATTGTATAATGAATTATTTATACTCATTGCATCAAGAACAATTCTCTATTTGTATCTAATGATTTTAGATTGTGCATTAAGTGCAAGGTCGAGGTTAACGGTTTTTAATTATGCATTGTATGTAAATGTGCATTTACTGTAAATTGTGTATTTAGCACATTTCACTTCATTATCATTTTTAAGGTAAACAGAACATGCATGTTAATCTTCAATGCAATTTTTTTAATTTAAACATATTACATATGGAAATTTGAATTTTATAAGAATGACTTTATATTTAATAACAATTATTTTACTCTATGGCATATATTATGTGTTATTTATCATCTTATGTGTCATCTCTTATTCTATGTGTTTTTTTTAGAGTTAAGTTCAGAGGGATTAAACTAATGGTATGGAATGCATAAATCATGACAGATTAAAATGTTTTTTTTCTCTTTTAATATATATTGTTTTGATGAACACCACTCCTATAATTGGGTTCAACATACTCATTAAGATCTTAATTTATCACTTATAGGAATTGAACCTACATGGAGAGGATAACAATCATTTCTCCCAACCACCCAAGATAGATCTAATTGACAACACTAACATATACCTTATACTCTAAAAATAATGTTAGAAAAAATTAAAATTGATATAATTATGAAAGTTTCAATAATTAAATTTACATATAATAAAGGTTATTCAATTTTGTACATTTCATCTTTTTACCGAAAATATAGATTCATTGTAGATTTATCTCAATACATTCATTGTGTGTCTTTTTAGATTTCTATTCCATCTAACTTGTCAAAAAAGAGCATGATTGGCATGTACTCAAGAAAGTCTCTATTTGTTTAATAAATAGTTTATTTAATGTCAATTCCTATCATATATAGGGAGTATTCCTTGTATTTGATTAAGAGTGGGCCTAATGATTAAGAACATGTGTTTCCTCGTAAGAGATCACAAGTTCAAATTCAAAGGGGGGTAGGGTATATATATACCTTTGTAGACTTTAGTAGTCAAATGGATGCACGGAGGGGGTCTCTTGTCCCACAAAAAAGGGGGCCTCATGTACCAATTCGGTGTTTAGCTTTACCATGACCTTGTTTGTGGCTTTCATACACCAATTTGGTGTTTGGCTTGGCCATGACCTTAACAAGGGGGTTTCATACACCAATTTGGTGTCTAGCTTGGTCATGATCTTGTTTGTGGGTCTCATATACCAATTTGGTGTTTGACTTGGCCAAGCCAGACACCAAATTGGTGTATGAGACCCCTATTTTTGTGGGATAAGGGACCCCCTCAACGCAACGATCTGGCTAAATTCTACATAGGTATACATATCGTACCCCCCATATACATATTGTACCCCACTCTGGATTTGAACTTGTGACGTCTTAGGAGGAAACACATGTTCTTAACCATTAGGCCCACTCAATTTGTATACTTGTGGTCATGGAAAAAATTATATTAATATTGTATTTGTAGTTTTTTTTTAAGATAATTTTGTGGGAAACCTCTTAGGAATTTCCTATTATTTCACGGATGGGATATTGAGTGAGGAACACAACATAGGTGCCTAACACATGAATCCAAAAACCTTCACGGATAAGGTCATGGCCAAGCCATACACCAAATTGGTGTATGAGACTGCCTTGTTTGTGGGACAATGGACCCCCTCTACACAACGATTTGGCTACTAAAGTCTACGGAGGTATACATACCATACCCCTTGTACGCAACGATTTCACTGCTAAAGTCTATGGAGGTATGCATGATGTACCCCCCTCTGGATTTGAACTTGTGGCGTCATAAGAGGAAACACGTGTTCTTAACCATTAGACCCACTCAACCTATATAGTTGTGGTCATGGGAAAAATTATATTTATATTGTATTTGTAGTTTTTTTAAAGGATAATTTTGTGGGGAAACTACTAGGCATTTCCTTTTATTTCATGGATAGTATATTGAGTTAGGCATGCAACATAGGTGCCTAACACATGATTCCAAAAACTTCCTACATGAAGTTCAAAGCACTATTACTTGTAGTAAGTCACCTGACTAATATTATATTTGTAGTTACAAGAGAAAGACATTAATATTAAGTATATATATAAGTGTTAATTTTACGAATGTTCATTAAGTTTAAAGTGAAATGACTAACAATTCACTAAATAGAAAAAAAAAATACACATTTTATATTGGTTTTTATTTGAACAAAATTTGAATGACATGATGGTAAGAATGCATACAAGCAAATACATAATGAGCATTGAGTATTGATTACTATATAAAATCTACATTACCATTGTAGGGCATGGAAAGTTTTTATGGATTTGGAGTAAGTTAATAAATGGATATACATTTTTGAATGACATGATGGTAAGAATGCACACAAGCAAATACATAATGAGCGTTGAGTATTGATGACTATATAAAATCTACATTACCATTGTAAGAGGTGGAAAGTTTTTATGTATTTGGAGTAAGTTAATAAGTGGATAAACATTGATATTAAGTATATATAAGTGTTAATTTTAAGAATGTTCATTAAGTTTAAAGTGAAACTACTAACAATTCACTAAATAGAGAAAAAAAATCACATTTTATATTGGTTTTTATTTGAACAAAATTTGAATGACATGATGGTAAGAATGCATACTTTGAATATTGATGGCTATATAAAATCTACATTACCATTGTAAGATGTGGAAAGTTTTTATGTATTTGGAGTAAGTTAATAAGTGGATAGACGTTAATATTAAGTATATACAAGTGTTAATTTTAAGAATGTTCATTAAGTTTAAAGTGAAATGACTAACAATTCACTAAATAGAGAAAAAAAATCACATTTTATATTGCTTTTTATTTGAACAAAATTTGAAAGACATGATGGTAAGAATGCATACAAGCAATACATAATGATCATTGAGTATTGATGACTGTATAAAATCTACATTACCATTGTAGGGTGTAGAATTTTTTTATAGATTTGGAGTAAGTTAACAAGTGGATAAATTCAATTAAAATTGTTTTAAATAATTTTTCACTTTATTTATAAAACCTTTGAATATAGAATTTTATCTTGAATCATTTTAATTTTGAAAAAATAAACCAATTAAACTAAATCATCTGAATTTTTAAGCTAATCAAAATTGAAATATACATCACAATCTAATTTATATTCTCATTAATATTACATTAAAAACAAGGTTAATTTATATTCTCATTAATATTGCATTAAAAGCAAGATTGAGTTTGTATAGCTAATTTATATGGTCATTAACACTCCATTAAATATTACATTAAAAACAAGGTTGAATTTATATTCTCATTAATATTGCATTAAAAGCAAGGTTGAGTTTGTATATCTAATTTATATGGTCATTAACACTCCATTGAAAAAAACTGAACTGCACTTTACTATCCCATTTATGTTATAATTGATTTGCATTAAAGAAAATATTTAATACTGACGAAAAAAGAGGTCAAGTTTATATATATAACTTATCTGGTCATTAATAATGCATTAAAAAAACTAAGACTGCTTACCAATACGTGAGAGTAGTGTAAAGTGCCGCTCGGTTACCAAACATATGAAATGAATATATCCAATTTATATCGTCATTAATATTGCATTGGCCAAAGTGCCGCTCGGTTACCAAAGCCTGCCATTTTGAGAATATAATTGTAGTACTTTTTTAGGGTTTGACTTTGTATACATTCGGTTCTTTAAACCGTTATATTTCTAAGATATTTGGTTCAAGTTTTATTATGGAGCAATTTTCTCTTTTGAGTTATGCTTTTTAGGTAAAAAAATTGAGTTATGCTTTTTAGGTAAAAAAATTGACATGAATTTAGGCAAAATTTTAGGAGTAATTTAAGTTTTATATGGATTAAAATTTTATGCATTTCAAAATCTTATTTTAGAGTTTTGTCTCATTTAAACTAGCCTAAACACTCAAAAAAATAGATCAAAATTTTGAATTGGCCAAAAATTTAAAAGCAAATCAACAAAAAATCTAAAAAAAAAGTAACTCAAAAAAAAAGATTGCTCCTGAGTTAGTCCACTCTAGCAAACACATGATTGAAGATGTTGTACAAGCTGGAAGAGGATACCGCGTTTTGCAAGATAAGATGGAAGAGGTTTGGTTAAAGTTCGATCATTAGAAAGCACAAGCTGGAAGAGGATACCGCGTTTTGCAAGATAAGATGGAAGAGGTTTGGTTAAAGTTCCATCAAAAAGCCCTGGGGATTTTTCACATCGAAACCGCGTCTGGGAAGATTCGATCTGTCCTCCTCTGGATGGTATCCACGCAAGGATTTTAAATGAAAATTTCAAGCGTAGGAGTACAGGAGTCTAATGAAGAACATTCAATTCCAGGTAGTTGGCGAGGTTAAATTCTGCTTGCCTAGACACAGGCTGGCATTTCTCTTATTTTATTCAATTCCTCCGGTCGATTAGTCTTGCATTGCACCAGTCAATAAAGAGTGATTATAGGTTTGGTGAGAAAGACCTGTGACTTTCAAAGTTGTAAAAGTGAAGCCCTTCAATATATATAGAGAAGAGAGTGGTGCTCTATTTGCCTCGACACCTTCACCTTGCAATCATCCGATCCGGTGAAGAGCAGCCCGTCAGCTGTGAGCTTCGATCGTCTCGATGCGCTTGGACTCCCGCAGTTCCCACACCTTCGCGCTTTTATCCCACGATCGGGCCGTGGAAAGTGTGGAACCTGGTGGAGTCCAAGTGCATCGAGACGGTCGGAACTCACAGTGAGGCCGTCAATACCGTCTTCGTGCGGCGCGACGGGCTGCTCTTCACCGGATCGGATGACAGCATGGTGACCACGACCTGATGATTACTCCATTTAGTGCTTATTTTTGTTGGAGGTTAGTTGTTCAATGTTCTATATAGTTTTGGCCTGTCAGGAAGCATGTTCTATAAAACTCGCCATTCGTCTCTCAGAAACAGAAGATGTTGCATTGCAGTCATGAAAGGGTACAGAAATCCCGTTAAATGCATTGCTGTCGCCGTGGGTATCGGGCCTTGACGGAAAGTAATGTCTGGTTGGGATTTTGTCAAAACCTCACGACGACGACGTTAATGGCGACAACGTCAAATATTTTCTGCCTATATTGCGCACACCGAGAAGAAGAAGAGGCAGAACAACTACAATTGCACTTTGCATTTTTAGTATGTTTATTTGAAGTGAAGTAGAACATGTATCACCGATGCCATGGATTCCACCTTAGTTTGGAATGTTATGAAATTGCCATTTTTGGCTGAGACACTTTCTTGTATTTTCTTCTCGAGTTTCATTGGGAGATGTGTGTGGAATATTTAGTAGTTGAAGACAAACAAATTAGACTCACTTAAATATTTAAAGGAATAATAAAATGGAGTATAATTTTTTATTTAAAAAATGGAATTATTTTGGTTTTTTAATAAAATTTTATAATTATTTTATTCTTAATTATCCACATCTCGAACTCAAGTTTGCATCAACAAATTTGTGTCAATAAAAAATATATCATTATCATGATCAAAAAAACATAAAAGATAAATTTGTGTAAATATAAAATATCATCTCTCGAAATCAAGTTTTCATTAACAAATTTGTGTCAATATAAAATATATCCTGGCCGAATGCGTGTGTATCCAGAAGCCCAGGGAAATAAGGTCGACAAATTTATGTAAATATAAAATATATCATGATCATTATCCTCATCATAAAAACATAAAGATAAATTTGTGTTCTTTGATCATAAAAACATAAAGCATAGTTTATAGTTTATAGTTTTTGGTTCTTTGCAATAATCTATCTTTAATAAAAATTTAATATTCCTTTTTAGTTTAATTATGAACATTATTGTTATTTTATTTTAAATAATATTTCTTGATATATATCAAGATATACCAAAAACATTTAATATATTTATATGAATGTTATAAATTAGACATATCTATTTTAGATATATACTTAATTACTTTACTGTAACAAAAAAACTATAATATTAAATATAATTATTTATTTTAAAAAATACAAAAATTAATAAAAATAACATTTATTTCAAAAATCTATATTAATAATACCTAAAACAGTATGCAATACAGTTTCAACTAATATACATATATATTAATATTAGTGTTGTTTGGAATATGCA
>ML777763.1:108001-126631 GCA_009831015.1 Picea engelmannii | reverse complement strand
TGTCTTAGTCATGCTCTATGTTGGTCTTACCCAAGTTTTACTTGACTGTTTTTATGCTTTTCTATTTTATTAAGTTACACTCGAGGTTCTGAGCATCTTTATCTATTTCGAATGTAATTGAACTAATTTAGACAATCTGCAAATGATTTTGAAAAAAATATAAGGTTTGGTTTCCTTCATGATAAGCTTTAAAAAGTCATGACTGTAACTCTTTTTGTACCATATTAATATAAAGTATACTAGATTACAAAAAAAAATCAAGTAATTTTTATTAATTAAAAAAAATATCAAAAAATATATGAAGACGATCCCATTGAAGAAGCATAGCGACAATTGAGAAAATTTTAAGATTATATACAAACCATCCCCAAATGAGCTATATGAACTACAAGTAAGATAAAACCTTTGTTGTCTTGACTTCAACATCCCATAGCTCCCATCCTAGTCAACAAAAACAAAAATATTATTCCTAACTCTCTCTAATTTTTATATTTCATCTATATATTCATTAATTATAATAACATACATGAGACATGATATCTCCATAAAAATACCAAGAATAATATGTCGTTCACTTTTGATTTCCCTTCTTTTTTCTTCTTCTACTATATTGTTTTCCATTTTCTCTTCTGCTTCCTAGCTTTTCAAACTTAATTACCTCATCAACTTTGTCTGTAAATGATAAATTGAAGGTGCTTAGTCTATATAAAAGACATGGGTTTCTTTTGAGATCCCTATTGGTATATTGTTTTCCATTTTCTCTTCTGCTTCCTAGCTTTTCAAACTTAATTACCTCCTCAACTTTGTCTGTAAATGATAAATTGAAGGTGCTTAGTCTATATAAAAGACATGGGTTTCGTTTAAGGTCCCTATTGGTATCAGAGGTTTTATGCATTCTATAAGTGATGGAAATGGATCTAATCATGACATTCAATGAAACAAATAACATAATGAGAGTGAAGTATTTGAATAATCATTCTTAACATTGTTCTTTACCCTTAAAATTTGAGTGGTGCCTTCAGATATTTTTCATGAATACTTTCGAGATTGAGGTGGAATTATCTTTAATTGATCTTGTTCATTCAACAACGATGGCTCGTGGAAACATTCACAATGGTTTGTAATGCCATGATCCTATTTCCAAAGATGTAGATTTCAATTTCTAGGGGGGGTTTTCATTATGCTACATATATTGGGTTTTAAAGATCAATTTTCCATGTATATCATTAGGGATGAACAGTTAGATTCAAGGTTTGTTTAGCGATGAGCAAGAGAAAATATCATTCAAAGGAAGTGTGAGTGTATATATTCCTCTTCTCATGACTATTTACTACATTTCAAGCTTGTTTGGTAGTTTTTTCGTAATTGGAATTGAAGGTTATATGAAGAATGGTGGTAAGTGTGACCTGAGGAATTTTTAGGTAGAGTTAGTTGGAATGGAAGCTACATGAAGTCATGAAAGCACTTTGTAAATGACTTTTGGACCTTAGAATTAGTGCTTTCTTGTATGAGATACATGGTTGGTCTGAAGAAAACATAGAGGATTACGAGACAAGAAAGAGTGTTGCCATTAGTGTGTCTAGTTGAGGAGAACAAATTCATTCTAGAGATAATTTCATATAATCAAGGTGTAATCTTTAGGCACATATTTGGCACTGGACCATTCTCATGTGGAGGAAGTGCACATTGTACCTAATATTCATTAGTTTAAAAACCAAATGAAGAAACCTACCTAAGTTTGGAATATTTTCAGCCTTAGATGCACATAGGAGTTGGTGGAACATTACATAGTTGTGGAATAATATAAAAGGAATACACTACAAAACCAATTAGAACCTATCCTATCTTGTAGCATATTACCTAGTATCATATTTTAACTATCAAAGTTTTACCTAGTATCATATTTTATACTTCGATCCCTTTTCATGTAGCATATTGGCAACATTAAAGGGGTGCATCAGTTGGGAATTATTTGATGATTTTGAGGGTGTCATTAGTTAATTAAAGTGAAAAATGGATTTTATTGGTTTATATTATTATTATTTTCAGTTTTTGTTTTTGCATATATCATAATTTATAAAATAAAATACGAGAATTTTCTTTTTCTCTTGTTAAATTGTTGCAAGAAAGAACAACACATGAATTATATTTTGCAAAAAAAATAACATATCGCTACACAATTGCATAAAGTTGCATCTACAACCCTCTACTATAGATATTTTTTCATGTTGTGATAATGAGGATGATCAAAATGAGGAATATGTTCCTTCCACGGGTATAGTGTAGAAGATATGGATATTGAAGTCCTTCTAAGTGGAAAAAAGAGACTTCATGAAACTAATACTTTTGGTTCAATTAAGAATGGGTAAGTGTTGGCACCCAAAGTTTTGGGTTCAGTTTTGCACGCTCACACAAATGAAGTTGTGCATGCTCATTGCACATGCACCCAAGGAAATGCATGAGGAATTCCATAGAGTGTGCATCGAACTAGATTTTGTCAGTTGTGTGCCTAGTGTAAAGACTACCAAATGTGCGCCAGAAACCAAGAAGATTCTTGTCAGAATCAAGAAAGAAATCGCCAAGAAATATCCGTGAATGATTATTGACAACAACATAGGACGACATGGGGCGGCCAAAAGATGGGTTGGCCAGGCAGTTAAGATTGACCTTGATACAAAGAGTCTACGTGGAGCGTCAAAAGACACCATAAGTGTGTGAGGCAGTTCGATCAAATAAGTGAGTGGAGAAAATAAGAAAGAGACAATGCTCCCCAACAATGAAAGATATAAAAGGGAACTCTAAGCTCATAACGACAATTAGTTGGTTGGCTATCTGGCTTGTTAGAGAGTTTTGAGTTAGATTAGATACTAGTATCGAGCTCACTCTTAGCTTGTTGTATCTTGTGATTTTTTGAATATGTTTCCAGGTCTTTGATATGCCTGAGTGCTAAAGCAAGGCGTATGGCACATTATGTTTTATTTCCACTGTTTTATATAGTAATGATATGAAGTCCTATGGATGTCATAGGAAGATGCTCAACACATTGTATATCTATGATGTGATGGAATGCTTCCAGTAATAAAAATATGGTAGTTCTAATCTAATATGTGTTTGTTATAAATCAATTGAATATGTGTGTGTATAGTTTTAGTTCTTAGTCCTAATTAGGTTATCACACCTGAGTTACATGGATGACAATTATAGTAATGTTTCGTATATTTAATCCCTCATCCTTGTCACAAGACCTTATGGTCTCTATGATCCTCTCTCCATCTTAGGTGAGACCTTTCATGACCTTGACCAAGGATTGATATGTCGATGCTTTTTGGTTTTTTTGGATCGCTCTGGACGAACCCTAGGACTAAAAATCGCCAGTGTTAAGAAGGAACGTACTACATTACATTGACTTTGATTTGTCTTTGATGTGAGAGGTTTTTAATTTTTATAATTAATTTTTTCTTTATAATTATTGTTTTCATTTAATTTTTTTTACTTTGATTTGTCTGAGAGTTTTTTATAATTATTTTTTTCTTTATAATTATTTTTTTCATTTATTTTTTTTATTTCATTTAATTTTTTTGATTTTGATTTTTCTTTGATTTGAGAGGTGGTATTTGATGTGAGAGGTGGCATAGTAAAATATGTTTATGTTTTGATTTGAGAGGTGGTATTTGATGTGATAGGTGGCATAATGAAATATGTTTATGTTTTTTTAGATATTTATGAATTTGTTTTGTGTAAATTTTATTTTTTAAGGTTTTTTATATAAATTTTAATTTTTTATTGTAGTTTTAAGTTTTTTCAACTTATTTTTGTTAATTTTTATTTAAATTTTGTATTAAAATTTTTATTTTAGGTTTTTTAATTTAGGGTTTTTGGGTATATGTTTTTAATTTTTGGATTTTTTTTTTCACTTTTTTAAAGTTTTTTGGGCTATAAATTTTTTTTCTTATTTTTTTCTATTTACTCCTTTTATATATATATATATATATATAATGGTTTTCTTTTTCTCTTTAATTTTTTAGGTTTTTCTTCAATGGTTTTTCTCATATAATTTTTTTTTTAAAATGCTTTTGTTTTTTAAATTTCAATTTGTATTTTTTTTTAGTTTTTTATTGACCCAAAAAAATGAATTATATTTTTTTGGTAAATAATTAAAAATAGTGTTATTTAACTACAATTATTTACTATGTATTGAACTAAGGTCAAAAAAATGTATTAAAAATGATATTTTCCAATATATTTAAAATGTATGGAACCATAACTTAATTAAGGACAGATAATTATATGAAAAATCTTAATTTCAAAAAAATAAATGGTGTACACAACATTTTTAACATTGGATGAAGCATAGAAATATGATTAAAAACACGATTGAATAAAAAAAAAAATAGCTGAGAAAAAAAAAATTGAACAATTTGAAAATAAATGAAAAAAATGAGCATTTAAAAAAACAAAGTGGAAACCTTATGTATCAGAGAATTTAAAATATCAAAAAACCACCTAAAAATGAAGGGGGTGCTACCGGTAGCACCATTTTAAAAACGGGGTAAAAAACTTGACCCCCCAAAAATGAGAACTATGTAGAGTTCTCGTTAAGTTGGTAACTATGTTTTATAGTTTTACAAAGAATTTTCAAAAGCTAGAGACTCGACTAGAAGCATGAAAACTATTGACCTCATCGCATCTGGCTTCCGATGAGGAGGAGTGTTGCTTCTCTATATCCATTAACTCATTGAGATGGTGTATAGTGTTTTTTTCTTTCATCTCTACTTGGGAAAAGATTTCTAGTTCCTTGTTGGATGCCACTAAGAGGGATTCCTTGTGAAGATTCAGAGCTAAGTTCCAGAGAAAGATGCATTAAGCTTCCAGATTATCCATTCTCTTATGTTGTTGCACTAACAAATTAATTATGTTTTAATGTTGGCTGACACAATAGTGAACATTCTATTGCATCTTGGAGTTAATAGAAAGCAATGAAACATTGTTGGTCTCAATCTCCTCCTCATGGAATATGAAAATTATCCTAAACTTTATAATGTCCCTATTGTCCATTGTTACACTCAGAAGCCTTGAATCTACAACCACAAACTGTTTCTGGGAAAAGCTATCTGCAAAAGAGATAGTCATCGAAGCCTGTAAAAGAGAATCTACCATTCCAAAGGTAAAAATGTTTGGCAATCCCAAAATGAATTGAAGAGAGATAACATTGGATTGAGAGTGAAAACAAGAGACTCAATTAACTATATAACAATACCATAGTCTGAAACGCATTCCATAATCTCACTAGAATCCTGGGATATCAGACTCTTAATTTCGAATGAGGAAGGTCTGATGATAGAAATACCAACGAAAAGAAAAGAGAGGTGAATTCAAAATTGAAAAATTGAAAATTAATTAATTTGCAAGCCAAAATGAATTGAAGAGAGATAACATTGGATTGAGAGTGAAAACAAGAGACTCAATTAACTATATAACAATACCATAGTCTGAAACGCATTCCATAATCTCACTAGAATCCTGGGATATCAGACTCTTAATTTCGAATGAGGAAGGTCTGATGATAGAAATACCAACGAAAAGAAAAGAGAGGTGAATTAAAAATTGAAAAATTGAAAATTAATTAATTTGCAAGCCAAAGGGCGAGGAGAATAAGATACCAGACTCATGAGCCTAGCCTCGATACACCTTCTTCCACGGTGATCTCTGCAAAGTTTCTCTCAAGTTTCAACATATATCCAAAATTCACATTCTCTTTCCCAAATCTATTGTCCTAAAGGTTTGTCATCAAGTGAAGAAGGTCGCGACTATTCCCACTTTGCATCATGTCCAAAAGAAAAACCCCAGAGAGATAACATGTTACCACACTAGGTAATTCAATACAAAACATCGGGATGAGTTTATGCATGGAGGAAATGAGCTTTGTCCTTTGAGCTCTCATCCCCAAACCACTACTATGAAGTGATTGACATCAAGACATGTGATTAATAAATGTTCAAAGGTTTGGTTTAAACCAACAACTATGGGATTTAATATAGTTGGTTCCCTCTCCATTTTGTAAATATTTTCCTAAGGATATGAAGGAAGCTCTTTTATCCCAATGATTCATTGCTTGGTTGATGTGGCTCTTCATGTGGAAGAAAGAAACTTTACAAAATGTTTTGGATTCTTCTTTTTTCCTATTTAGAACCATGGATATATTGGAATTCACATGAATGAAGTTACCATTCATAGCTTTGATAGCTATCAAGGAGACTTTGAACATGGTCAATGCTTTTCACCTTGTTTCCTTGATTATCTGAATACCGCTAAGAAGTGTGTAAGCTTCAACTAGAGTATTTGATGTTGTTCCCAACCCCTAGGTGAAACTAGCCACTGTTATTTATCTAGGATAATAAAGGATCCCCTCATTGCCTCATATGATGCTATTGAAATAATATAAAAACTAGATTTTATTAGATTTATGATTATATTATTTTATAATATATATTTATGAATATGTTTTCATTATGATCATTTGTGATGTAATGATGCTATTTTTCTTTTGTTAAATTATACCATGTTCTCAACTTAATTTTCTTTCCCTTGTTAGTGAGGGTGAAGGCCACAAGTCTTTCTTTAGTATCACTACAAAGGATGGAGAATCATATATTTCAAGGTTTTCCTCTTCCCCTACCTCCTCATTCTCCTTTTCTACTTTTGGTATCTCCTCTTCTAATTATGATTCCTTCTCTTGTGGCATCGTCGAACTTACCCCAAATGAGGTCTCACCCTTGATATTTGGAGCTATTCTCTCTTCTTCCTCTTGATATTTTACTACTGGCCCATTAAATGAAGCAAGATAAGTATCTCGATTTTCTTGTTCTTCTCCATAAAACGGGCCCCATACTCGGGCACCGTACGGCCGCCCTGTCATAAGGCGTTGAACTCGTTGAGCTGACGCTCAATGAATTCCTCTGATAGGTACATCTCTCGGAACCGTTCCTCAAACAGTTCCCATGACACCTCTTCGAAGGTCATGTTCAATTGTGGCAGGAGCGTCTTCCACCAAAGAAGAGCGCTCCCCTTCAATTGAAATATTGCCATGTAGACCTTCATGTTGGAGGTATAGTCGCGAAGTGCAAAGCACATCGCGATATTCTCCAACCATGCCTCGGCAACTGCGTCGTCCGGGGCACCAAAGAACTCGATAAATTTGACCTTCTTGAGTTCACAGTGAATGCTACCAGTACCAACCCGAGCGCACAGTGGACACTCAGGGGGTGTCGACGCCCTAGCCTAATCTCTGTCCAAATGATTGATCAGTGCCTCAGACATCTGTTGGAAATACCTCATTAGCCCAACCACATCACCCACTGCTATCTGCTCCTGCCCGACAACCTGTTCATCTCCCTGGGGGTTAGACACCTCAGGCGAGGATGCTACTGGAGGCGTCGCGCCTCCTCCCCTAGCACCCCGTTGTCTTCATCTGCGACGTCCTCTAATCATGATTATGTGCATGAATAAAATTCAACTTAATTGGAAAATTATAATCAACTATCATGTCAACGAAATCCGAAGTGTTCCCAAGTCACGGGTTGAACCCGCTCTGATACCATATGTAACGACCCCATTCGTTATGACACCCAGCAAAGCAAAAAGTGCAATTTTTTTTTAAATACAGGAAGAAAACACCGATTACAGCTAAACAACACATCTGATGGCAAGCACCATGCCTGCAGAACAGGCAACAAACAACTACAACTCAATGCGCTAGCACAACGACCAACTGGACGAAATATGCATAAATCAAAGGTAGAAACGAGTACCCATCCGACATAGTCATGAAAATGCCTACAGGATAAGGGGAAACGTCCACAATCCCAACACAACGGTTTTGACGGTCAACAACTAGAACCTCTAGGGCACGCAACCATACGCACGAAGGCATTATAACCCAAGCGCTAACAACAATTTCAATGACAACGCCCACAATGGGAAGCCCAAAATCTGGCCAAGTTATCAACACCTCCATCCCCTAAGGTGTGCGATGATCCCCTCATCAGGAATCATATCGTCACCAGGTGATGGGCGTGACACCTTTTTAAGGAAAAATACTAATAAAATAAAATAAGAAAATTGATATGAAAATTGACATAGTAAAATAATTATTGAATTTTTTTGAAAGAACTATGATCATCCATATGTTATGATAACATAAACTATGATAAGGAAATAAGAATTTTAAAATTGTGATAAGAATTCAAATTGAATCCAACATCTTAATATGAAACTAAAAATTCCAATCTGCATGATATTTTTAAACATAAACACCC
The DNA here is from genome assembly GCA_009831015.1 of Picea engelmannii. Classification (NCBI taxonomy): domain Eukaryota; kingdom Viridiplantae; phylum Streptophyta; class Pinopsida; order Pinales; family Pinaceae; genus Picea; species Picea engelmannii. Next base: position 118,316 of record ML777763.1, on the reverse strand, counting down.
TCTTATCTTCAAATTATCTCGATTATAACCCAAAAAAATAAATCCTATTCATATTCACATGAATAACACAGTTATGAAGATGCTCTTAATAATGCAACATTATTAATGAGAAAATAAAAGAAAGAAAAACTCTTTGACTCTTAAAAAGATAGATAATAAAAAAAAAAATCTAAAAATATACTAAGAAGTGACCTGGTGCTTATCACCATACAAGTAAAATTCAAACATCATAATAGACATCCTGCGATAGACATTGGAATATACTCAATCATTAATTCATTATCATTGCAATGCATTCATTAAATCGTTGACCTTAAAATTCGCTATCAGTAAATATAAGTTGTTGTCCATTAAGATGGATTTAATCTTGTGTAAAGGAATTAACCGGTTATCATTTCATAAAGCATTGACAAGGCGGTGTTACCCAGAAATGCGAAGTTGCAAAGATATGAAATGTGGATTTAAGTAGACAAAAATTGCAGAGTTAAATATGTAAATGATCGCAGGGTTTAACATGTGTCAAGGTTGAGTGCAAGATAAAGTCGATGTCCAAAAATGTACTAATACGCAGTCTTATAAAGAGTTGGCATTGATATAAGTTGATGTTAACACGCAGCCAGAAATAAATTCTCTGTCAGTTAGAGTAAAAACGCAGGTGTAACATTGGTGTGCAAAATTGGCAGAGAGTAAATTGGTACAGTAAATTTTGCACAGTAAATCAAATTTTGCACAGTAAATTAAATTGGCACCGTAAGTTAATTTTCACGTGTAAAGTAAAAATGCAGGGGGGTGTTCATCAAGGAGGACACTAAACACCGAGTTAAATATCTAGGAGTATATTAAGACCCCGTGGAATCTAAGAGCAAGTGAAGACAACAATAGAAAAAATTATAGTATGTGGGCTCATGCCCCCTTTTTTTGTGTGTATATAACTCACTGAAATATAGCAGAGGATCAATAGTTGGTGTGACCTTCCATAGAAAAGGAAATGCTTCACTAGAGAAGTTAAAGTGGCAATTTGCAAAAGAAAAATAAAAAACGTTAGTTTCATGAATGACTAAATGAGTTACAGAAGATACATCTCGTGTTAGGGAATAATGTCGAACAACTTTATCCTTGTCATTGGAGTAAGACGACGGGAGAGAAACCATAAACTTGAAGACATCCAAATTGATAAGCTCGAACATATGTTTGTCGGAAGGAAAGAAAAAAAAACAGAGACGATGGGGATCCATAGGAGAATTCAGATATCCAGAGATTGGTCCAAAAGGACCCATCAATGCCTTAAGTTGTGACACATAGATTGTGCGATGATAAGACATGTTATCATCCGGTGTTAAGACAATATTCGTTTAGTTACGTAAACTGTGAACATTTCGGTATTTCTTTATTTCCAAAATTTGTGTGGTTGAGGGTGTTGAAATGTAGAGAATATTTTTATCAAATAAGATAAAACACAAAATTAGGTTCCCAGGAAGGTATTACAACACAGAGTTAAATTATCCAGCAATATATATAAAAATGCAAAGTTAAAAATTTCGTGGATGAGTGTGTTGAAGTGCAGAGAATAAACACAAGTCAAATGTATGAAAATGCAAGAAAAAAATTGCCCTTAAAATAGATTAAAATGCATAGAAAGGTCACTGGTTACATGGGTCAGAACACAAGGTAAATTCGCCTTAAAACACAATGAAATTGCAGAGGAAAAATTGTAGTCAAGGTATTAAATTGCAGAGCGAAAATTCGCCAGTTGTAAGGATAAAATTGAGAGTAAAAAGATAAGTAAATCATCCATCAAGACGTAGGGAAAATGTAGAGTTAAAAAAAATTATGGGATAGGAATGCTAACAATGGAAGAATTACTCAACACAAGAAGGAGCAATGACCATCAATCAACCAAGAATGATCAACAGGGGTAGACGACTGGGCAACACATTCTTCGTTCATCATCCACGCACAGAAAAGTAGGGCATTAGGATCTATAGGTCTATTAACACCAAAGTGACGATCGTCAATTCGGCTCCTGGTCGACTGCTCAAGCGTGGACTGATGATCTAGGGATGAGGACGAAGTAAAGAACAACTCTTCACAATAACTCAATAAAACCAATAGGACAGTCACAACATTCAGGGATCGAATGCCAAGGGAATCAAGTCAAGCAACGAGCTAAAGGCTATGGGGAAATAAGTTCTCAATTAAAATGCTAAGTCCAACACCTTCTTTACATAGTTAAAAGTACAGAAATGAAAATGTAAGCTCAATAATGATCTACCATGCAGAATAAGAGCAAGCGTACCCAAGTCACCCGCTCTGAGTCGTTGTCCCACGCACTCCGTGTAGCTCCCGCTTGTTGACCGATGAGACTTCACCGGTACCTCCCAGCCAATGCTAGGGGTACTCTTCTTCCACCTTAGCCCCTCGATCCACAAAGGGGCCACGCATAATAAACCAGAGAACAACTAGCTCCCAGCTCGCCTCACAAAGCCGTGCTACCACTCCTCACTGAGCTGGGTATCCAAACTCCCACAAAATAAGTCAGTCAAGTCTAAAATTCTCCAGCGTAACGTTACGCATGAAAGAAGAGATCCATCATCCTCCTCCTCCCTCGTTTATATAGAGTTTCTAAGTTATTTTCTTTCCCAATTTCCCTTTTAATTTATTGTTCAAAAATTTAATTCAGAAAAATCCTCCCCATACATGTGTCACCCATCCCCTTCGTTGCACCAGAAATTAATTTCATTAATTACTTAATTACTCCTGTTTCCCTCACCCGCCTAAAAGCATTCCTAGAATCGCTCCTAGGTGTCCTCATATTCCCTTACACATTTTAATGACTTACCCCCTTACTAATTACTAGTTGAGTTCAAGTTATAAAGTTCTTAATGGCAAGATACCTTACTAAGTTAGTCATTCTTCTTTTTCCTTATGTTTCCCTTTCTCTTTATGTTTCCCCCCCTTTTCCCTTAGTTTTTTTATTCTTTTAAATTTCCCTCTTTCCCTTTTTATCTAAATCTCAAATTAGCAAGTGTAGGAAATTACCCTTTTCCCCTTTTTCTTTTTAATTAATAAATTTTTTAATTAGCATATGTAACAAAACAATCAATCCCCCCCTTTTTTAAAATTTAATACCCCAAAGTAATTTGATTTTAATAATTTAATCGAGTTTCTTACCCCCTTTTGTCACATGTTTAAAGATGATTATTATTATTTTATTTTATTTACCACAAGTATTACTTTAGACCTAGATTTTAATTTCCGAGGCTAGGCGACATTTTAATTAGGGAATTTAAATATATATATATATATATATATATATATATATATATATATCATTCGTTCTAAGGCCATCTAGGTTTATTCACTTATTAGTTAACAACGCATCGTGCCCTTTAGGATGCACTAGGTGCTCCAAGGGTGCCACTCGCCTCATTTTGTTTCCCTGGTGCAACGTTCCCTTTAAGATGCACTATGTGCTCCAAGGGTGCCACTCGCCTCTTGACTGACTTGGTAGACATAAAAAACCCATGGAGTCAATACTCCGCCATGTGATCTTGTGGGAGACTAGGGGACTCTAAGGAATAAGGCCCCTGCCTTATTGCGCACCCCTTAGAATCATTGTGAGTGACTGTCGCAGTCTGCCCTCACGACATCGTGGGTCTTCTCGGACTAAGTAGTCGTTAACCTACAGTTCGAGCCACGGCGGGAGTGCTAATAGGTTTTGGCAGGTCTATTGTCCACACCTCTCCCTCAACATCTCTGATAGGCATGCGTGACCCCTCTACTCCACATGTGAGTCTGGTTGGAAAGCTATCGTCAGCCTGCATCATCAACGAATCATGTCAAAAATAAAATCCATAATCATAACATCTAATCAGATTCACATATGTTATATATACAACAATCAGACCTCAATGGTCCACTCCCTGACTCAATCCAGAGTCCAAGGGTTTCATCGATGCCTCTGCATCCTCGAGGTCCAAAATCCTGCACACTCAGGAGAACCAATTCAATAGCACCTATCTATATCAATACAACAAAATAACATGTCATCATATCCATATTGTCTCATAATCACAATCAAATGCCCAATAGTATAATAATCTGGATCACTTGCAAGCAAGTGTCCTCAAAGAATAAGTTCGCTCAGTGCACGCAACAGTGGGATGTTACAATCCATTTCAGAGCATCTTATTAAGTGGAGGAAACTTCCTGTTGAAGATTCCACTTGGGAAGATGAGTATTTTATACAAAAGCATCCAAAATTATTCAAGCGTTGCAGACAACACTTGTCTGAAGGGGAGGGGCATGTTAAGCCCTAAATAGTGGCACATTACCCCTTAATTGGGGAATATTACATTAGTAATGTTATTTTATTTGTGTCAGCTTGTGTCCATTAGTTGTAATTGTACCTCCTAGTCTCCTATATATACCAAGGAGACATTTTCATCTGGAATCATCTTGTACTTGAACATTTATGTGGTGTAAAAGAAATTTCCCCCTCGAAGAGGATTATTATCTAGAATTCTCTCTTTTTCAAGGCGTTGAGTACTTATTCTAAGGTTTTTTTATGCTATATTGATACTTGAGTCTTAACAGAACGAGTTATTGAATCCTACCAAAAGCATGTGTTCCACATAGATCTTTTTAGGGTCAAATCCCTTGATCGTTTCAACATATTTTAAGCTTACGTTATTGAAATGGCTTGCAAACTTGACAATTTTATTTATGTTCCTAAAAATGAAATCTCCAATCTTCCACAGCAAGGGGATGAATTGTTTTTTCCTTTTTTCATGGGAAAAATGTAACCAGAAGTTGTATTGCCTTTCCACTTATGTAATAAACAATTTTTCAAATACATGGTATGGAAGAAAAGAGGGATTTTCTTTGGAATAGAATATCCTAATGACACTATGATTTTCCATCTATCTATCATTCCCTTTTTGGGAACTAGTTTGAAATCTTGTTTCGTGTTGGTGTTTTGAGGGGGTGGAACCTTCTTAATAGAGGGATGTGATTTTTATATAGTTGGGTAGTTCTTCGTGAAATGGTTGTACTCATGGAAAGTATTACTTGGATGGAATCTGCTAGTAATCAAGAGCTTGAATTTGACTCCAACTTTCCATATCGAGTTGAATCACTTCCAAAAAACCCTTTTATAAGTTCACTTCTACTCAATTTCTAGCACAAGTGTACATTCCCCATTTTATCTATGCTTGGTAAATGAACCGACCCATCTTATCTCCAATAACTTTAAGAGTGGTATTGTCCCAAAGAAACACAAAGAGATACAAAAAACTAACCCATATAGGGGAACTAAGATTTCCATATATGGGTCAAAATCAATGGTCCAACAGGAAAGAAACATTCCCCTCAAGCCCATGAAATAAGTTGTTATATCTTGAAATTTGATCTCTCATCTTTGTTATCAAATAAGAATAAGAAGAAACCATTCACACAATAAATAAATTGAAAAGGAGTATTCTAATTTTTTGTGACCCATACCTGATTTGCTAGAGGGATTGGCCATAGATGTCACACACCCACTACGACAGCTAAGATTTTCCTTTTCCTTTTTGTCTTTTCTTCGAGGGACAGAATCCCCGAATTTCTATGGAGCCTAGCGCAGACCATCCCTTCCCTTATCCTCCTCCATGTGATCATTAGCTATGACCACAGGCCTTACCAAAAGGCGCTTCCGGCTTTTGCGATTCAGGGAATCGTGATGCAAGTGTTCCCCTAATCTCTGTCTTTTGAAATTTCGAAACCCGAAAGGGTCTAACAGATCCTTAGCTCCTCCCTTGGGTCGCTTTTCATACGACCAGTCCTATGACCTGGTGTTATTCCTCTAAATAATTTCGGGGTTTCGTGATTTGGGAAATCACGATGCCAGTGTTCCTCCTTTCCCTTTTGAATCCCAGGAACTCGAAATCCTGGTATCATCTGGATCTACGGTCCATATCGTAGACTTGATCAATGGCCAGGATTAAATCCCGACATTCTACCTTTTGGGATTTCTGGTGGGCTCTTCACTCCTATTCCTCCGATGTCCAAAACCCTGATGGCTTTAGATCTTTGCCATGCATCCCCTACAAATGGACGGTCCAGATTCTTTCGAGACTCCTCCTTCCTACCACAAGACCCTGTCTGGTGACCTAGGGCTCATCCACATAACACGTCGAGGTTTTGGGTACCGGGATTTCGTGATGTGCGAAAATGAGGGGTCTTACCCTTTGGTTTCTTGGGTGCCTAAACGCCGAAACCTATTCACACTAAACCGATTCAGTGTTTCGTATACTGGGATTTCGCAACTGGAAAAAACGAGGGATCTTACCCTTTGGTTTCCCGGGTGCCGAAACGCTGAAACCTATTCACGCTAAACCGATTCGGGGTTTCGTATACCGTGATTTCAAGACTGGCGAAAATGAGGGGTCTTACCCTTTGGTTTCCCAAGTGCCGAAACGCCGAAACCTATTCTCACTAAATCGATTCGGGGTTTCGTACACCGGGATTTCGCGACGGGCGAAAATGAGGGGTCTTGCCCTTGGGTTTCCTGGGTGTCAAAACGTTGAAACCCATTCACGCTAAACTGATTCGGGGTTTCGCATACCGGGATTTCCTGACTGGAGAAGATGAGGGGTCTTGCCCTTGGGTTTCTCGAGTGCCGAAACGATGAAACCTAAGAGAACTACTCTTTCTTGTACAAGGTTTCTAGACTCCGATCACATGATCCTTCAAAGGGTTCTTGGGTAATCATCCCTAGGCTTGGTGACCTAACTGAAAATCCTTTCTAATTTTTCGAGCTATGAACTCTGTGACAGGGGTAAAGTAAACTCGTGGGTTTACTATAACTGTAGTCTTTTCAAGGAACTCACTCTGGCTCTGGAATGCAAGGAAACTTTCGGGGAGGAGGTGCCTTCAAGAAATCAAACTAGGGCATAGCATGAGTCAAGTAGATGGAACAAATCTCAAGGGAACAGACTCGTATTCTGAACTTATTCATTCTATACATAAACCGATTATGGTCATATAAGTATAAGCATGCATCCATTATTTCCCATCAAAACACCAGGCAAACACTTCTATACAGAAACCATTTATGAGTGTACAAACATGAGCATTCGTCCAGGATATTCAATTCAAGATACAAGAGCTAAACACTTATCAGAAACACTAGGTGTGACGTGACTGCTGATAGGGGTGCTCATTTCCACCCAACCGTAGGCTCAGTGACTCCAAACGGATTTACCACTAGCCACCCCCGAGCTAGACCACGATGCTTGAGATTCAGTCTCCTACTTCCAGCTCAATGAAAGTCAAGGATGAAGGTTACTCTCCTTCTCCTCTGTTCATAACTCCCCGTATTTCCGGAGTTCCTCCTAGTTCTCTTTCGTGATCCCTGTCATGCACACTCTCTCTTCTCTACCCACACTTCCTTTCTTGCCTTTTCTGCAAGATTGCGTGTGGCACAAATTCCCCCATCCCTGGTCAGGTCTGAGAGCTTCTATGGATGGGAGGTTCACCCCCATCCCCTCATTAACTCTTGAGGAGCTTCCCCACCTACCAATCTGATGGGAAATCCATTCCAGGATCAGAGAGTTGCTTTGGTCTCTGAGCAAGTAAAAACCAGTACGGTGTCGGTTCGGTGGAAGTTAACGCAACCATTCCAGGTCCCTTCCACCACCTCTCATTAGCCATCATGGTCTCTTTTAGCATATCCCCCTTCCAGTAATCATGCAACACATATTCATACCATAATTTACATTCATTGACCTTTTATACAAAGGTTCGTCAAATCAAACATTCACATCTTTGAGTTTTCCATAGTTCTTGGCCAATATAGTTATTTTTACAGATTGGGGGAAACAGGGTGTTACAATTCCCTCCCCCTTAAAGGAACATATTCCTCGATGTTCTATCTATAAATAAGATGTGTATGTACAGAAGTAAACAAAATCGAATATGCTTGTTTCATGGCATCTTCCAATTCCCATGTAGCCTCATCTGAGCCAAAATGTTTCCACTGCACCTTGACCTATGCAATGGTTCGGTTCCTGAGTGGGGTTTCCTTTCTGTCCAGTATGCATTGAGGTTCTAGTAGGAATTCTCCCTCCATTTCCACCTGGATCATAGACCAGTCAATTATATGATTATAATCTTGTACATATTTCTTCAATAATGAAACATGGAAAACATTATGTTCTTTTACGGTGGGAGGAAGTGCTAGCCTATAGGTTACAGGTCCCACTCTATCTAGAACTTCAAAGGGTCCACAATACTGAGGTGCCAACTTGGCACAAGCTCCCATCCTCAGGGAACTCTTCTTGGGCCTAACTCTGAGATATACGTGGTCTCCCATCTTGAATTCTCTTGGAGTTCTCTTTCGGTCAGCGTAACTTTTATGTCTATTCTGAGCGACCTTTAGATTTTGTTTTATCAAAATCACTTGTTGTTACATTTCTTTCAACATGTTGGGTCCAATAGTAATTTTGTTTATGGGATTACTCCAACTGACTGGAGTGTTGCACGGCCTACCGTAGAGGACTTCAAAAGGACTCGTCTTCAGGGATTCTTGGTAGTCGTTGTTGTAGGCGAATTCCACCAGTGGCAGGTAATCTTACCACTTTTTAGGTTGATGCATTACATGCATTCTTAGCATGTCTTCTAATATTTGGTTCACTCTTTTTGTCTGTCCATCAGTTAGAGGATGATAGGTTGTGCTAAACAATAATCTGGTCTCTAGACCAGCCATCAAGGATTTCCAAAAGTTGGAAGTAAATTTCATGTCTCTATCAGACACGATCTTTTTAGGCATACCATGTAGTCTGAATATCTCCTTCATGAATATGTTGGCGATATCTATTGCCTTGCAAGTCGATTTGACGGGGATAAAATGGGCGGACTTGCTCAATTTATCCACCACTACCATGATGGCGTCATTTTGTTTGGTCGATGTTGGTAATCCGGTGATGAAATCCATGGAAATGGTTTCCCATTTCCATTACGGGATTGGTAGAGGTTGTAATAATCCTCCTGGGTGTCTGTGTTCTGCTTTAACCTGTTGGCATTCTATGCACTTAGCTAAATAGTTAGATATGTCTTTCTTTAACCTAGGCCAATAGAATTGTTTCCTAGTGGCCATGATCATCTTCTGATATCTCGGGTGACCAGTATATGGTGTTTTATGTAGTTCATCCATTATGAACCTCTTCAAGTTATCACAATCTGGAATATACAATCTGTTTCTGTAAGTTAGCAGACCTCCATCTATTATCTGGTAGCCTTCATACTTTATCCCTGTGGGTTCATGCTCCAGGTACGAGGTCACGGTCTGGAAGAATGTGTCTGTTTCTTGTGCATTCCTGACTCTTTCTTTGACATTTGTCTCCCAGGTGCTCACCGCTGCCAGGTGAATCATTTTTATACTTCTGCTAAGGGAATTGGCCACCTTATTTTCCTTTCCTTTAACATGTTTGATTTCAAAATCAAACTCACTAAGGAGGGCCATCCACCTAGCTTGTATGGCATTGATATTTGGTTGGTCAAACAAATATCGCAATCCATAGTGGTCTGTCATAAGTACAAATTTCCTTCCCAGGAGGTAATGTCTCCACATTTTTAAGGCGTGCACTATGGCGGCCAGCTCTAGATCATGGGTCACATAGTTGACTTTGTGCTCATTCAATTTTCGGGATTCATAGCAGACTACACTTCCTCCTTGCATAAGGACTCCTTCGAGCCCTTCCTTGCAAGCATCTATGCACACTAGGAAGTCAGCTTCGGGATCGACGATCTTCAACATGGGTGCATGGGTTAGTAGATGTTTTAGGGACTGAAACCTTTCTTCACATTCTTATGTCCACGTGAATTTAGCTCCCTTCTTCTGGAGGGCAGTGATTGGACAACCAATCTTGGAGAATCTTTTTATAAATCTCCTATAGTATCTTGCTAAGCCCATAAAGGATCTGATATCTGAAACGTCCTTTGGGATAGGCTATTCCATGATAGACCTGATCTTGTCAGGGTCTACTGCTACTCCCTCTTCAGATATGACATGGCCCAAGTAATGTATTTGCTTCTGGAAAAAGTCGCACTTGCCAAATTTGGCATAGAGCTGATGTTCTCTTAGCACTTGAAGCACAAGTCTAAGGTGTTCCTCATGTTCCTCTCTAATGTTGGAGTAAATTAATATATCGTCAATAAAAAACAATACAAATTTGTCTAGGAATTTGCTGAGCACATTGTTCATCAAGCACATAAAAGTGGCAGGGGCATTGGTTAATCCAAATGGTACTACCACAAACTCATAGTGACCATA
>ML777763.1:23706-67176 GCA_009831015.1 Picea engelmannii | reverse complement strand
TATGTAATTGCCTGCTGGAAATGTTTGGTCTAAATAGGTTCAGAACTACGCTGAGAAAAGCTTCCCCTGGATGGGCGATTTTTTGGCTGCCCAAAATGGTATAGAAAAACAGGAGCATATGTAATCCATTTACAAAATATTTAAATATTTCTTTGTAAAATACGATTCCCAGGTGAAAGAAGGTGAGAAACGTTAAGCGCGAGAGTCGAACTTGGGCCACTCAACTACATCCAGCCAAGAAATCCCTAACATAAATATTTATTGTCGATCCTTGCGAAGGATCGCTTCTTTGGATCCTTGTAATCAAACTCATTTTGGATTCGGGATCAATTCTCAGAAGTCATCGTTATTTTTGCAAATGATTTGCCTGTCCAAAGACTCATTAAAATGGGGAAAAGATTGAAAACCTGATTTCCAAACAATTTTGCAAAATACGTCGTATTACGAATATATTACATAAATTCTCTGGTAATGGATACATATATCGTACAGATCTGTCTCAGCTTCGAGTAATTTACAAGGCTAAAACCAAAAGATCGGGATTTAATGAGAAAATTGAAGCCCTCCCCGTGTATCCTTTCCATCCTTACCCTCCATTAACGTCCCGAGGTTGCAGACGTTATCAAAAGAAGAATGAAGGCTGGCCACGAGCTCCTCGTTGCTCAAAGTGCGTTCCTCTTCAATTGTATCCAGCCGCCTTCCGCTCAAAGCGTTCTGCCGACTCTGTGAACATAATAATCACTTCGATGGAGCAATTTCCATCCACCGCATACCTACTGCTGCCCTCGCCGCCATCGATTGATACAAGCTGTGCTCACACAGATAGAGAAATCTCTGAATTACAGCGAATTTGTTAAAACCCTTTGAATGAATGACTGACGAACCTGCGACACAAGATGCGAGATGCCGATGAAAAATGCAAGTTGAGGAATCCCGCCTCTCCGTTCAAATTTTAACCCCGCCTAAATTCAAATTTAAATTTCATGTCATTACCAAGTCGGGCGAAACGGGGCGCTGGGCGGCGGAATGGGGGGCTGGGCGGCGGAGGAGCGAAAAGAGGCGCTGGGCCGCGGAGGGTATGAGGGTCGGTTGGGCGTTCTACCTTTTGGTGCCCGGTGCCCAAGACGTCCCATCGGGCTCCAAAAGGTAGCATCATTAGCTTACAATTTAATTTGGTAAGAAATTATTGGATTGAGTAATTAATTTTTTATAATTTGAATACCTTAAAGATTTTTCAAAAGGTTGAGTCTATTTTTGTATTTAAAAGTACAATTTAAATATAAAAAAATTGTGATTTTTTGCAAATTTATGTGGCAAGATTCCAGCTAAAAAATCAAAACTTATAACAATTAAACAATGGGACTCTATTTAAAAATACTTTTTACTATTTTTGTTTGAAACCATTAAAACTAATAATAGAAAATAAAAATTTTAAGCTACACTTATTAATTTTTATTGTTATCTTGTTATTGCAACAATATTAATTTTTATTGTTATGATGGTATTAAGTGGATGTTATATTTATTAATCTATATTATTACTCTATTGTTATAGAGTTAGGTATGCTATTCATTAGAATCAAAAGAAACTTTCTACTACATAGTTTGACATGTAGAATCATGAGCCATGACTACTACTCGAAAAAAAAGCATCATCTCATCATAAACCAACCTCCTCAAAAAATATTAATTCATAAAGTCTTATCCTCATCCAACATAGTCTAATCACAAAAACCTGGAAAAATATGCAGAGCATAAAACAAGTACTAAACTGTAGAGAAATCAAAAAATAAGAAAGATCCAGTATTAATAACTAAAACTTCAAGGACTTCGTCATAAAAAACCAACTAACCTGTTTCTCAAGTGCTATCTTTGATGAACATGAAAGCATTGTATCCATGTGAAAGAAAGCTTGAGATACCTAGTCAAGGATGACCTTTGAGTCGCCAACAACCATTAATTCATGAATATGTAATCTCAATGCAAAGTGCAAAAGACCCCACAAACCAAACAACTCGGCTTTAATATTTGAACATGTTCCAGCAACAAGATGGATCTTGAATTAATGGTCACTGCTCAGTGTTAAGACTATACCAACACCACAAATACCTCCATCTACAGCTCCATCAAAGAATCCTAAAGGATTTTGACCAAAATAGATCGGATTCATAATAAAATCATTTTTTTCTCCTTTGTCTGTACTGGGCTACTCTTTTATAGTCGTGACTATCCTTATACAAATCCCATAGTCATTTCTGATAGATTTTTCAAATAGGATCTTATTCATGTATCTCCATAATCCCGAAAGTACAAAGAAGGGGACCATCCTATGTCTAGGATAGACTAAAAACGAAGATTTCAATATTTCAGTCAAGGGTTGTAATTTCCAAATATCACAGAGATTCAACTATGTACATACTTCCTTCCATGAACTGTGTGACTTCACACTTAACCATCATATGTTGAGTGGTTTCATCACTCCTTAAACAAAGTGAACACACAGATGGGCCTATTCCTCCTCGGTGCCTGTAATTCTCCCCTATGAGAATGTGATCTTGTAGACTTAACCAAACAAAAAGAATCATTTTTACAGGGATATGCAGTTTCATATTTCTCTATACCACCATTCTAGATCCACCTTCACATTCTGATCAACCAATGCATCATAAGCATATTTAACAGTGATAAAAATCGATGAGTGGTTCCATGACCATGAAATTGTATCCTCTTCATTTCTGAGTGAAACTCCACTACATCTTAACATTAAAATATAAGATTCCCATTTTGTTGCCATGTCACCTTACAGGCCCATATCACAAGGAGTTAACCAGTCATGTGAACCTAAAGCATTATAAGGAGAATAATGACTGACATGTGCAAGAGTATAAACCTTGAGAGAATGCAAATGTTGAAGAAGTCTTGTTTAGGTTTTATAAGAAGGACTGCTCCCAACAAAAGGGTCTAGACCAACCAGTGCCATGGTACCAATACCGACAGACCATGCTAACCACTTATTTAACAAAGGCACAAACAACAAAAGATTCCTCCAGAAGAGTGAGGCTACAAGGTATCTTTGGTTTTTAGTTCTTAACCAGTAGATGACATCTTCTACTTTAAGATATTTCTTAATAGTATCTAAACTCGACGGGCCATGCCCGAACAAAGCTCTCAATAAATAATTGGTTGCCAATGCTTGTGCAAACCAGTCTAGGTTCCGAATACCCCAACCTCCAAGCCATTTCAGTTTTGTAATAAAATCCCAATTAACGAGATGAAAACTCGAGGGTTTTCTTGTTCCCTTCATAGAAAATTTGAAAATACTTGTCGGATTTTTTACTTGATAAATGATGGGAATTTTTCTAATGTGTACCCATATACTGGGATGTTTTGTAGGGTAGTTTAAATAAGTACCAGTCTGTCGCCAACGGATATCCACCTAAACGAATAGTGGCCAACTCTCTTTTCAATTTTTTGAAGTAGCCATAACCAATCAGAGACTTTATATTCATTAGGATTTAAGTTAAACCCTAATTACTACAATCCAGAGTCTAAATGTACTAAGGGAATTTCAAAAATATGTTCAAGCCTTTCAACCTTCTTAGCCTCCATATTGTTAAAGAGAAAACATGATTTTTGACAATTTACTTCCATTCTAGTAGCTTGACAGAAAGTATAAATAATCTTCTTCAATTCAATCCATTCTTCAATAGAGCCAATACCCAGGATCAAAACATCATCGACGAAGAGTAAGTGAGTAAGGACTAACCCTTTAGCCACTTTTAGACTTGAGAAAAGTCCATCTGATTTGGCCTTCTTCAACATTCTACTGAAGCTTTCCACCACCAGAAGAAACAACAAAGGTGAAAGTGGGCAGCGTTTCCTTAATCCTTTGAATCATTTGAAGAAGTTTGATGGGGAACCATTTACTAGGACTGCGAAATTTTCACTTGAAACACACCCCATTATCCACTATACCACCTCCCACTTAAGTCCTATATGTATCAACAACATTCTTAGAAAATTCCAACTATCTTTGTCGTAATCTTTCTTCAGGTCCAATTTCATAATTAAAGAGGACATCTTCTTGGATTTTGAGGAGTGCATACACTCTTGTGCAAGACCAATAACATCAAATATAATCCTATATTTCAAAAAACCAAATTGTTCTTCTAAAATACATGAGGCCAGTTTATATTTTATCCTTGAGGCAATGAACTTAGTAATAACTTTATAAACAAATTTGCACAGAGCAATATGCCTATATTCATGAAAAGAAACATGTTTTGGCTCCTTCTGGATAAGTGTAAGAAAAGTAGCATTTAATGAACCACATGCCTTGCCAAAATTCCTTGACTCTTCTACTGCATCTAGCATTTACCCATTATATTAAAGAAGTGTTGGAACAATTCCTAGGTCCATCTATATGGGCCTGGGCGTTTGTCCTTCGGCATCATCTCTACAATTTTATCAATCTCGTGAAGGGTGGCTTGTTTACCAACCTCATTAATTTCTTCATCCGAGAAGAATCTTGAAACTTCTTTTAACACATTAAGTTGGGTTAGGGTATCTTCTCTATCCTTTGAATTATAAAGATATTTGTAAAAATTGAAAACCTGCCCGAGAATGTTGTATATTACCTTCATTATCAAATATATCCCAGATAATGTTATATTTCTTTCTATACTTAGCGAATTTATGGAAAAAAATTGTATTCCTATACCCACTTTTCAACTAAATATCCCTATTTTAAAAATTATTAAGTTCTATTTTTTATCTCATTTTAAGAAAATTTATTTAATTTTTACATTTCAATAAAATTATATATTATTCTTTTTCTCTATTGATTATATGAAAAAAAAAATGATGTAATGTTATTTCTCACTTAATAATATTGAAACATAACTTAATTATGCATATGCATTTGATGGTAACAACTAATCGAATGTCTCATGGAATGATCATTTTCTTATCCATTAATAATATTGCCACATAACTTAATTACGCATATGCATAAAATCGTAACAACAAATTGAATGTCCCCACTATTAACCATGTCATAGTCCAATTGCCTTAAAGCTTATAGCAATGTGTTTTCCCCTCAGTTTGCCTTTGATTTTATATTTGTTAGTTTGCCTTTGATTTTTTATTTGTCTGCTTGATGTTTAACATATAATAAAAAAATTGGTTGAATTATAGGCAATAGGATTGAGGAATAAAATTAAGGTTTTCATTATCTTTCAAGAGCCTTCTAGTCTTTTATAGTTTATAGAAATGTGTTTTCTCCTCATATTAGTTTGTCTTTGATTTTATATTTGTGTGTTTGATGTTTAACATAGGAATTATATATATATATATATATATATATATATATATATATATATATAATAAAAGAATTGGTTGGATTATAGGTTGTAGAATTCAGGGATCAAAATTGAGATTTTCATTGTCTTTCAAGAGCTTTCTAGTCCTTCATAGAAGTGATTAAATTTATTTCCCATGCAAATGAAAATTAAAATAAAAAAATCACTTATCAAATTTGAAATGAAAATAAGTCCCAACAACATGTGTGTGTCTTGGAAGTTGAAGATCAAATTGTGAATTCTCTTAGCCTTAACAACCAATGTTGTGACTTGAAAGTTGGGGATATATTGCTACACTCTCTAAGTCAATTTCTTTTGTCAAGGAAACCCTTCCCAATTTCCCACTCTTTGTTATGTTGTAGGTTTCATATTATTGAATGAGTTGTAGACTTTTAAAACACAACAATTTTGTGTCCACTATCTTCTCTAAAGCTTTGTACTATTTTATTTTAGACTTCTTTATAAATTATGAGTTTGAAAAATTATACTTACAACATTTTTTTTAATTCTCAAGAATTTCCAACTACATTCTTGTTATTCTAAATTGATATAAATAAATTTAAATTTATTAAATTTAAGTTTTGGGAAAAACTTCTTAAAAAATAAAATTTTACATTATCATTTTTTTTACTAAACTCATTGACTATGTGCAGGAGAGGGGAAAGTAAAGCATAGGAGGAAGGAGTAGTTTAGAGTAGGGCCGGTATGAGTCAGTAAGTAAAGCAGGAGGTAGATGAGAGATACCAAGTCCGATAGGCCCCGTTAGTGTCGATTTTTTTTGGTCCGTGTTTGTCCATTTCATTGCAGATGTGTAAACATTTATTATCATAATATATTGTTTTTTAATGAGAAAAAAGGAATTGTTTTTTTTTTAAAGAAAAAAAGGAAAGTGAGATGAGTGTCCACATGTTTTAATTACGCCGAAAGGCATATACCTATTGATAATGGGCACAATTAATCACCTTTTAATCTAAAATTTTAATCTGATGGCTAACAATTGAAGATGCTGACATATTCTTAGTCGTCCTCCCAAATCAATGAATGTGATTTACTCTTCATAACTTCCTTGTATTTTTTAATGCATCAGTTAACCTGTTTACTTTTTAACATTTACCTAATCATATTAAGAAATTACTGTAGCACTATATGATTGCCACGTTTAAATGATTAACCTTTGGGATTACCACGTTTGGATTTGCTAAGCTGTAGGGGCGTTTCATTTTCTGAGTGTTTCATTTCTGACTTTCCTCAATTATCCACGTGTTTCGTTTTCATTTTCTGGTTGTGGGCACGTTTCATTTTCCAGTTGTCCGTGCATTTCATATTGGATATTCAAATTCCAGTTGTCCGTGCATTTCATCATTCCAGTTGCGGGAGGAAGCTTTCGCATCGCCTTTCGGCGTTCATCAGCCACGGTTTTGAGTGGTTGTGCTAGTTATGAGTATTCAATGATATTGAGTTGTAGTGTGCTAGAATTTTTAATTATAAGAAGCTTTGTTCTTCAAGGTTTTAGCATATTTGAAAAAGACCTACTTGATAAGAAACTTTAAGTTGCATATTGTCTTTTATAGAGAAGTTCGCTCATTTATACTCCTCATAAAAACTGGTAATGAGAGTCTTCATTCCAATGACTATCTTAAGCTAATATTTACCTTAAAACCATCTTTTAAAACATAACTTTCAATAATTTAGAGATTATCCAATTTTTTCAATATTATTTATACTTTGTATATTTTTTAATTTTTTCAACTTTGTATATAATATTTCTGCACAATTTCTATTGAAAATAGATTTAATAAAATGGAATTTGAAAAATAATTTAGAAATAGTCAGATAATGTTATCATGGAACTTAATTAGAATGTTTCAATTATAAGTTAAATTTTGTTATCATGGAACCTAATTAGAATGTTTCAATTATAAGTTAAATTTCAACTAGAGTAGAGTAGTAGATAAAGATATCATGAAATTGGTTAGAATGTTATGTTTAATTTAATTTAATGATTAATATGTTATGCTTAGAGAATAATAAGTTAAATTGGTAGTAGATAATAATAAGAATAATAATCTATTTTTAAGGTCACAACCAAGCCAACACACCAAATTGGTGTATGAGACCCCCTTGTTTGTGGGACAAGGTACCCCCCTCCGCCCAACGATTTGACTGGTAAAGTCTACGAAGGTATACATACCCTACCCCCCTCTGGATTTGAACCTGTGATCTCTTAAGAGGAAACATATGTTCTTAACCATTAGGCCCACTCAGGCTGTAAAAAGATATCATGGAATTGGTTAGAATGTTATGTTTAATTTAATTTAATGATTAATATGTTATGTTTGGAGAATAATAAGTTAGAGTTAAATTTTGTTATAATGAATGGGTTATAAAATAATTATTTTATGGGTGAATTTTTTTTTCTTCATTTTTTCATATGAAAAAGATAATTTATTTCACCTATCAATTTAAAAGAGTTACAATAAAGTTAACCCTTCAGTTTGAAATATAACCCTTATCTTCAAATTTGATCCCTGGTAGAATCTGAAAGCATTTCAAATCCTACTGCCTATAATCCAGTTGTAGCAGCATTCAATGTTGCATAGCACACTGGATACTTCTAGCCCTCATCCCACCGGAGCAAAAGATGTTAGGGAAGCAACTAGAGTTTGATTAGAAAGGAGAAAGGATCAAATCTGCTTAAATGGACGCTCACGACTATAGATGATTGGAATCCTAGGAATAGTTGTGCAGATTCTTCTGATGATTAGCAGATTGTGTCTCCTGCAAGGAAACCATTGAAGGTGCCATTACCTCCACAGGTGCTAGAATGGAACATTATGACGTGGGGAATTAAGTCTGTTCAAATGTCGTTGCAGGCATGGGTGAGGAGCGTGTGGAAGCGACTTGTGAGGCACATGGATGGCGACTGTCAAGACGCACACCAATTGGCATTTCTTGCACATGACGCCGACAGTAAGCACACGACCCTCACATGGGAAGACCATTGTGGGTTGCATATGGTTTGGCGAGAAATATCCATATCCAAACTGCTAGGCAACATTCAATATTGCGGTGTAAAAACCGATGCTAGTTGGATATGGTTGGGCTAGCAATATCCATATTCAAACTGTCAGAAAGCATTCAATGTTGTGGTAGGTGGATTGTATGATTCAATTATAGGGTTCGCCAGCAATATCCAATCTGCTAGGCAGAATACTGCGGCAGGTGGATTGTAGGTCTTTGAATCTAAAAGCAATTCAGATCTAACTGCCTATAATCCACCTACTGCAGCATTTAATACTGCATAGCAACTTGGATTTTGGCGGTAGCATATTGTTTATCTCTAGACACAAACTAAGAGAAGTTGGACTCATTCCAATCTGGTCACCTTTGTGAAAGGTAGATCAATGAAAACTTAATAGAAAAAGGAAAGGTTGTGATTTAAAAATATTAATAAATAGACTATATTGAGATAGTTTAACTGTTCTAAGTTTTGTTTTTTTTTAATATTTTTTTATTTAATTTTATTTGAAATTTGGTTAAAAATTGTTGGATTTATAGATTTGAGTAATTAATTTTATATAATTTAAATGTCCTTAAAGTTTTTATAAAAGTTGAATCTATTCAAAAATACAATTTAAACAACAAAAAATTGTCCCTAAATTTCAACAAGAAAAATAAAAAAATATAACAATTAAACAATATATTTAACTGTACTTTTTTACTTTTTAACCATACTTTTTACTTTTTCTGTTTGAAACCATTGAAATTAATAATAAAAAATAAAAATTTTAAACTACACTTATTAATTTTTATTATTATCATGTTATTGAAACCGTATAATTTTTTATTGTTATCGTGTTATTTGGTGGATCGTATATTTATTAATTTATATTGTTACTCTATGCTTATAAGGTTGGTACATTTATTTATTATTAGGTTCTATTTTTTATCTCATTTTAAGAGAATTTATTTAATTTTTAAATTTCAATAAAATTATATATTATTCTTTTTCTCCATTCATCGAAAAAATTTATGTAATATTTTTCACTTAATAATATTGGAACAAAACTTAATTATACATATGTATTTGATCGTAACAACTAATGGAATCTCTCCTCAAATGATCGTTTTTCTTCTCAATAATAATATTATTGAGATAGAAATTAATTATGCATATGCATAAAATCGTAACAACAAATTAAATATCCCAATTATTATCCATGTCATATTCGAGTTGCCTGAAAGCTTATAGCAATGAGTTTTCTCCTCATATTAGTTTAAATTTGATTTTGTATTTGTGTGTTGTGACAATACAACACCCCTCCACCTAAACTTTTAGTCTTAGTAGGGGGCACACTTTTCTTTTTCATAAGGAAATACTCTTTATCATTTTTTTTTGTCATCGGGCCTATACCAAATGATGCTCACATCCCCATCTCCACTTTATGCTGACGACGACGCTTTACAATGTCGTTGTTGGAGATTAACAATGCCCCATCACTCTTACAATCCTGTCCATATCCATTGACGATGACGTGCCCTTTCTCTCTCTTGGTCATAGTCCAACTGGCATCATCGAACCTTTTTTGAAGTACACCACAGTATTGCATTTTGTGTTGGGCCCACACACCAACTAATACCTAAGATTTTCTCTCCCTTACACGTGGCAAGTTAACATCGACTAACACAAAAATATTTTCATCGTCGAAAGTTTCTTAGTGCACTTTTACCTACCTACACTCTCCGCTGACGATGACATTGCCTCTATAACTCTCTAACGATTACACATTAACCCATCCTACGGACTAGATGAGTGAGGTCGTCGTTGATTACCTCATTGTCGTTGATCTCATGTTTTTCAAAGTAACAGGCCCCTACGACTATCTTGACATCTCGTCAGCATTAATGAAGATAGGATTAATACCTAATGGTCAGATAAACGAACATCAAAAGGAATTTCCTTTCAATCTTAAACTCTGTAACTAAGCTTACGCAGCCAAATGTCGAATTATCGTCGTCGAAGATTGTCTCTTTCCTATATCCACACCCTTCATCTACATCAACTATCGACGACAATGACTATTCGGCTATCCCAATCTTTCAAATTTTCCCATGCCTTGACAATTATAACCATCGAACACCCGTGAATTCATTTTCTCTAATCTGTACTAGCCTAACCTATTCTAAGTTATATCACACCTTACTCATTAATTACGCTTGGGTTTGGAGGGAATCCCTGAAACATTTTTAAAAAGCACCAAGTCTCAAGTTTCTTTTCACTTGCTCGCTAAGTAAAACAAATATTGTGTCTGCAATTTTCTTCTCTCTCGGTCTAATTAAATGTCATCCCTGGTTACTAAGTGAGTAGGCTACTAATCATTCAAATACTAGTATTTCAGCCCCTGAAATGACTCTATTAACTATTGATTTGTTTGTTTGCACAGGTGACGAAACGTCCAGGATGATTACTAGAAAGGGAATAACTCAGACTTCTGGAACGCATGTTCCAGCTTCAATCCCCAAGTCATATAACATTTTTGACATCAACATCCATGATAGAATGGAACACTACCTCTGCTACACTGACATCCTAGACATGTTCGAGAATGAAAGGTTCGTGTATGATGATCCAGACATTGATGCATACAGGAATATCAGGAAGAGAGGGATAGATACAGTATTCACTCGCCCAAAGTTGTTTCCTTACAATGACGCAACTAAATGGTGTTTTGTGTATCTACATAAATATGCACGGTTGAGACTCAACACTACAGGTCTCCCCATCACTTCTCTCAAAGTAGAAGATATATGAGCTAGATATCAAACCCCAAATCCTACAGTAGTCCTGAATGAGTCTTTTATGGAACAATTCGGGTCGAACATAAAGACTTTGAGACCCTAAAGGAGGATTGGTTCTATGATGAAGAATGGCCAGTGAAAAAGGGTGAAAGGCATGTCCCTTCACAATACCTCAAGAGCCCTTACAGGGTTCTAAACACCATGATTTGAACACTATATGGCGAGGTGACCAACACTCCTTTCAGAATGGAGTGGTTTCCCATGGCATACATAGTAGCCCAGAAGAGCCAAGCATTCAATTGGGTGAGAATACTCTCTTCCAACATCGCAAAGATAATCCAAGATCCCAAAGGTATGAAAAACCTTGGTTTCTACATGTCTTCCTAACTTATAGACGTTGTATGTGCAACTAACTCATTCCACGCATTTAACTGGGCATGGATCCTGGAAAAGGGCTTGATTCATTTGTATTGTTCAGAACTATGGGAAGCCAAATAAAAAAAATATGTTTATGACATCTGTGATTACTTCCTTGCTCCCTTGCATAAGGCCATCTTTAGTCTCTTCCCACACAGAATCTCTCCCGGGGCTCTCAAAGATTTGAAGGAGATTGGGGATTGGTACATGAAGAAGTACTACACTTACATCCAGATCTTCAGGGCCACAAGAACACCACATTTGTTTCCCAAGTATGTGCCTAATATGATATTAGCCAAGTAGGTTGCATATTGGACTGTGGAAAAAGGGGCCATCGCCTACCTTTCAAAAAAGAATAAAAGGTACTGGCCAATTTTCCGCATCTAGATTGGATCATACTTTTTGATTAATAAGAAGCAAGCTGAAAAGGAAGTATAAACACTCAAGGAGTTGTTCCTTTGTTTTGAGGATCCCAAATCACATGACCCCCAAAATGTGGTGTATGAGCATATGAAGGTCATCAAGTTGGTGCCACAAATCATGCATGAGGCCCAGTTCTCAGAAGATGTTTTCTGAGGCACGCTAAGTTTCTAAGAAGCAGTAGAAAGGCTCACTATTGATGATCCAGGTGGATATCGGTGGCCACCCACCTATTCCACTGGCTCGAAAAATAGTTTTCCATCTTGGCAGTTTTTTGACAGTTTTTCGGGTTCCAAATGTCTGGGGTCATTTTGAGGCCCTAAACGACGTTTTTTGGGGATTTGGGGCCCAGATGTTTGTCAACAGATCTAGCCTAGGCTAGTTGAAAATAATTCTTCTCGGTTTGACCTTTCCAACAGTGTATTGAGTGCCCCAAACAGAGATCGTATGCAAAAGTTACACCCCTGGGAAGTTGACGTATCAACTACCCCCATCTGGGCCCACAAACCTTTTATCTTTTCATCTTTTGGGGTTAGGGTTTTGGATTTTCTTTATGTTAAAAAGGCCTGTGGAGCCTCATTGTAACAATCATCTTCTTGTGAATGTGAGTATCCATCACATCTCTTCTCAGAGATAAGTTGTCACCATTCTAGTGAGTCTTTCACTCTATATTTTTACAGTCTGTGTACATTTATTTCATTAATAGAAATCATGTATTACTGTATTTCTCTATTTTTGACAATATTTATGTGTATTTCATTGTAATATATTTTCTTTCATTTCATTCTCAAAAATAATTTGGATCAGTGGTATCATAGTAGGTTTCTCTTGATCGTTTTTTCAATGCATGTCCCCGACGAGGACCAAGTATAGCAAGTTGGGTCTCGATCTTGTCTTTTTTGAGGACAATCACTCTCGCACACCCAAGAAACCCTCCATGGTGGAAGAAAATAAAAATGACAGAGAAAAATATTCTATTAATATGTTGCTTGAACAAGCTCTCACGCGATAGAGGGATGAAATGATGGAGACTTTTTCCCACATCCTTCAATGCTTGTCGATAAAAGAAAGAATGTCTTCATCAAGAGGCCACTTTGGAAGCACCTATCCCTTCAAGGTGCAAGTTAATTTTGATATTTCGGTATTTGAAGGTCAGATAGATGCGGATTCCCTAGAAAAATGGTTAAATATGCTAGAAGGTTACTTCTTTGTTCACAATTTTTTCAACAGTGAAAAGATCACCTTCACACTCATTAAGGCTCTCACCCATGTCAAACATTAGTGGGAAACTTACTGGGAGAAAAGTTCCACGAAGGAGTTTGGAATATATGGGGTCGAGCCCACTTGGGGATTTTTTGTGGATGTAGTCAAGGAACAATATTACCCTGTTGGTAACTATGATGACCAATAAATGAAATGGACCACACTGTGGCAAGAGAGGGGCCAAACAGTGCCAGAGTTCACAAATAATTTACATACCTTGTGCACCAAGTTGGATATCAAATACTCTGAGAGGCATATGGTTCTGAAATATTGTGGGGCTCTACATAGGTACATCCAAATTGAAATGGATTTCCTGTACATCTCATCACTAGGAGTTGCCTATCGATATGTTGTCAAAATTGAGAAGAAATTTAGGCACCAGAACAAATGGGATTTTGGGTCTACAAATACGCAACAACCAATGTATGATAAATATGGCCCTAATAAACATCCTCTTGAAAACTTGTCCAATCCATAGGAAAAGAAGGGTAACAAAAAGACAAAGAAGGACACTGGAAAGTGGTGTGATTTCAACAAAATACCCTAGCACAACACTGATGAATGTCACTCAAAACAATCATTGGTGGTTGAGATCAAATACAAGGAGACGAACCCTGATTCGTAATCTGATTAAGAAAATAATGGAAAAAGACAGATCATCGGTGTAGACCCCACTTCTATTGTCGCGACCACAACAATTCAACAAGAAGAACCAACCAATTTTGAAGAGGGGGAGCATATTTTTGATTCACAGATGTGGGTGAAGGGGACCCTGCTACATTTTATTATTGATAGTAGAATCCAGAAGAACCTCATCTCAACAAAATTCGTCAAACAATTGGTATTCTCGACAACACCACACTTGCATCCTTACAACATCGGGTGGCTTCGCCAGGGACGCGATCTTCGTGTCATCCAGCAGTGTCGATTGTCATACGACATCCAACCCTTCTAGGATGACATATTATGTGATGTTTCCCTGTTGGATGTATGTGATGTTCTCTTGGGCCAACCATATATGTGGAAGCTCCATTGTATCTATGAGTCTCGACCCCGTAGTGTCATTATTACTCTGGGGGTCATCTCTACAGGATACCAGAGGTAGTTCCAACTACTGTCCCACCTAAATAGTGCCACAATGTAGTATCTCATACTACAAAATTCATCTTCTTCACAATCTGTTCAAAAGCTTAACAGAAGGACACTGCAACCACTACAACCTTGGTCCAATCACCTTCTATCCAACAGAAGCAGGTAGAGAAGATCGAAGAAAAGCGCAAAGATTTATTTTTCACACAGTCATCTCATGTAGCTAGAATGGTTAAAAAGGTCCAACCCCTTCAACATCAATTTCTCAACAACCTTCCACAAGCCAAGCAACGCAACTTGTCCAGCAAGGCAAGCAACTCACCAAGGTTCAGGTTCAACAAACGCTTCCTCGTCTCCCCCGGGAACTCATCGCAATGGAGACCATTGCTTCCTAAGGAGGGAGGATTTATCTAGGTGTATATCGGTGTCCACCCACCTATTCCACTGGCTTGAAAAACAATTTTCCACCTCGCCAGTTTTTCGACAGTTTTGAGGGTTTTAAATTTTTGGGGTCATTTTGAGGCCATAAATGATGTTTTTTGGGGATTTTGGGCCTAGGTGAATTTTAAGTGAATTTGTCTGGTCCAATTGAAAATAATTCTTCTCGGTTAGACCTTTCCAATGGTTTATCTAGCACCCCAAAGGAATATCGTATGCAAAAGTTATGCCCCCGATAAGTTAATGTATCAACTACCCCCATCAAGGCCCGCAAACCTTTTGGTTTTTCATCTTCCGGGGTTAGGGTTTTGTATTTTCTTTATGTTAAAAATGTCTTTGGAGCCTCATTGTAACAATCATCTTCTTGCGAATGTGAGTAACTTTCACATCTCTTCTCATAGATAATCTTCCACCATTCTAGCGAGTCTTTCACTCTGTATTTTTAAAGTCTCTATACATTTCTTTCATTAATAGAAATCATGCATTACTGTATTTCTCTGTTTCTGGAAATATTTATGTGTATTTCATTGTAATATCTATGTTTTCATTTCGTTCTAAAAAATAATCTAGATCAACTGATGCGGATCAACAACAATCAAGGAAAGATGAAGAGCACGACAGAACATTGAGACTGGAACAGTTCTCAACCCTCCTCCACAAAGACAATGAAAGGATAAGTGAAGAAGAACAAAATAAAAGGGATAAAAATGGAGTGCTTTTAAGTACCTGAATAGATTTGAAGATAAATCTCAAAATAAACCTACAATATCAACAAGAAAAATCCAAACCATTCACCAAATATTGAACACAAGAAATAGTCAAAACCCTTGAGGTAGGGTAACACCATATATTAATCCTTAAGGAAGGATAACACTCCTCAAGAAATTCTTGACACATTCACAATATTATTCACTATTCTCCAATACATTTCTTACACTTCTTTATATAGCATTTTCTATCTTCTAGGAACATTCTAGAGAAGGAATCTTCTAGAAAGCCTATTTATTATATATAACTATTATAGTGGGATTTATTTAATAATATAGTGGACCTAGCCCACCTTACATTGAATGGCCTCCACTAATAATACATAACCACATTCCCATTGGGTACCTCCCTAGGTATATTACATTCCATCCCCCTTCACATGCTTCGTCCTCGAAACATGGGAAGAAACCATACAATATGATCAGCTAAGCAATTTGGCCAACTGGTACCAAGTATGACCATTCATAAATCCTAATGGGAGACAAACATGAAGTCCAACTAATGTTTGGAAACCCTTATCTTAATATGCATGATGTTTGTGTTTCCATGGGATTGGTTCTCTAGCCTGATGTATTATTGTAGTGCTGGTAGGCCTCCATGCACCCCTTGATCGATTTACTTTTTGGTTATCCTGGTTATCAGAAAATGATCACAACCACTAGGAAACTATTTTATTGGCCAGGACTGAAAAAGGACATAGTTGATTACTTAGCAAAATGTCTAGAATGTCAGTACGTTAAGTAAGAGCACTGACACCAGCAGGGATGTTGCATCCCCTACCAATTCTATAATGGAAATGGGAAACCATCTCCATGGATTTCATCACAGGGTTACCAAAATCAACCAAATAGAATGACGCCATCATGGTAGATGTGGACAAACTGACAAAGACTGATCACTTCATTCCCGTCAAATCAACATGAAAGGAAATAGATATTTCCATTATTTTCATGAAATAAATATTTAAATTGCATGGCATGCCTAAATAAATCATATCCGAGCGAGACACGGAATTTACTTCAAACTTTTGGAAATCTCTATTTGTTGGTTTTGAAACTAAATTGCTATTCAGTACAACCTATCACCCTCAAACTGATAGAGAGACAGAGAGGGTAAACCAAGTATTAGAGGACATGTTAAGGATGCATGTAATGCATCATCCTAAGAAGTGGGAAGACTACCTACCACTGGTAGAATTTTCCTACAACAATGGTTATCAAGAGTCATTGAAGATGAGCCCTTTTGAAGCCCTCTATGGTAGACAGCTCAAAATTCCAATCAGTTAGGATAACCCAATAGATATAATTACAATTGGGACATACATGCTGAAAGAAATGGAACAACAAGTAATTCAAATAAAACAAAATATTAAAGTGACTTAGGATAGATAGAAAATCTATGCAGATAGAAAAGCTATGCAGACAAAAAAATGACTCCTAGAGAGTTCAAAACAGGGGATCATGTGTATCTCCGAGTTAGAGCCAAGAAAATCTCCTTGAGAATCGGACCCTGTTGCAAGATGGCACCTAGGTATTGTAGACCCTTTGAAATTTTGGATAGAGTGGGGCCTATAGCATATAGGCTAGCACTTCCTCCCACAGTGAAGGCACATAATGTTTTTCATGTTTCATTGTTGAAGAAATATGTACATGATTCTAATCATATAAATGATTGGTCTATGATTCAGGTGGAACCAGAGGGAGAATTCTTTATAGAACACCCGACTCAAGAATAAAACCATTGCACGGGTCAAGGTGTAATGGAAACACTTTGTTACAGATGAAGCTACATGGGAAATGGAGGATGGCATGAAACATGCATACCCATTTTTGTTTACTTCTGTACATACAGAGCACGTCGGTAGGTAGAACATCGAGGACAATGTTCCTTTAAGGGGAGGGGATTGTCATACCCATGTTTCCCCCAGCTTGAAAATATAACTATAACTTGCCAAAATACTGTGGCAAACTAAGTATGTGTGAATGTTGGATTTGATGAACCATTTGTTATAAAAGGTAATATATGTATTTTTTTTATTAATTAAACTAGATAGTGTTGCATAATTGTTGAAAGGGGGGTTTTCCAAGATAGATCATGATGCTATGAGAGATGTGGGGAGGGGAACTAGAAATGGTTGAGATGACCCCCACCAAACCAGTACCTCACTGGATTTACTTGCTTAGACCCATAACAGTCCTTTCACCAAGAAATGAATTACCAGTCAGGGTGGTAGTTGGAAAAGTCCTCCTCAAGAGTTAATGAGGAGATGAGGCAGAGTACCCATCTGCAAGGATTCTAGAATTGACCATGAGTTGGGGATTCATACCCATGTAACCTTGTTTAGGAAGGAAATAAAATAGGTAATTTGTGGGCAGATGCAGATCGGCGAGGAAGCAGAGTAGAGAGACCAATTTCCAAGAGTGAGGAGAGTGCTTGCAGCTCTCTAGTTCAAAGGAGAATTGAGAAACAAGATTGTTCTAGGTGCAAGAAGTTGTTGGAAACATTTTCAGTCCAATATGATAAACGGGGCTAATGAGTGATTGTGGAAGTACACATTTAGACCCCCATTGCTTGGTACATAGAAAACCGATAGCCAAGATCCTGTGGGAGGAGGAGATTAACCTCCATCCCTTAATATCGTGGAGCAAGAACAAATAGTCTCTCTCAGAGAATCATGGTCTAGCTCGGGAGTGATCAATGGTAAATCCATTCAGGAGTGGTTGTGCCTACGTTTGGGTGGAAACAGGCAGCCCTTTCAGCAGTTGCTTCACAATTCTGGTTTCTGACAAGTATTTTCATACTCTGTGTACTAGAATGTATATGATGTTTGAATATACATGTTTATGACTAAAACGTGTATTGAATGGTTAAGGTAGAAATGTTTCTTGTTTCTCTGTGAGCCCAATCTTTTGAATGTTCTTCTGGTTGCCTCATTTTAGCAGCTAGAGAGTTCTGGGATGTGGGTCTTCTAGAGAGTCGGGGTAGGGTTAATTTAAATGCTTAAGTTTTGTCGAACTCTCTAACTTACCATCGCGGGAATTCCAAGTTCAAACTCGATGGAAAGGAGGGCCTCTCCTTCAGACCCTTCACTTGTGTGACTGAGGGCTCATGTCCATGGCCTTAACCAATTCATGTCTAAGATATTAGTGTGTAGCTCACGAGAATTTTTGGAGGACCCATATGACCAAGGTCTAGGGGCCCTGCGCTAGGCCCGAAAAAAGTTAAGCCTTTCTAGCTTCAGAACTTTGAGAGTTTAAAGATCTAGGGTGTTACAACCTTACTAATTGCCAACTGGCTGAAGGAAACTTGTGTTAGGGTTACCCACGAGGTTGACCGACATCTGGCGGTTTCTCTAACCGTGGAAAATAGACCTATCCCACCGTTAAACCCTGACCCACTTACCAATCATGAAGTAACATGAGCCGCAGATCTGGGGGTACTGTGGAGTCCCCCTGAACATTGGATCTACATCGAGGTAAGTTTGACGTTGAGTAATCCAGGAGAAAAAAGTTGTTATAGCACCAATTTCCCCGAATGTCGGAGTTACGAATTGATGAAATCCATTGATCTAGGGAGTTTGTTAAGAAACCCTCTTAACCATCCAATAAACCGGTGGAGGGACTCACGTACATTACTTCGATGAAGTCCTACTTTGGCAGAGCGGAGTGGCCATAATGTCGAAACCTACGAAGGTTTGAGCTGCGAAGTAACAAGGACCATAGATCTAGGGACCCTTTGGGATCTCCCATGATCGTTAGATCTAGAACATTTTCATCCTAGCGCTGACCACTCTGGGAGCAAGGAGGAAACAACATCGTGAATCCTCTGAATGTCGAAGTTACAAAGTAACGTAGACCCTAGATAAAGGGATCTATGTGGATGCATCTCAACTGTGATATCTAAGGGTGTCGGAAGGCCATCAGTTTAGAATGACATGGCACACCGATGTCACCTAGGGTGACGTGGACCCATGAATGACGTGCCATGTGTCACCGGGATTCATACATTTTACGAACCCTATATGCCCATTCAAACGTGACACATGTCACCATTGTAGGGGCCACGTGTCATCTCTACTTTGCCACATGTCACCCCTGGCACATACTTTCTCGGTCCATCTAGTGGGTGGAGTGCTCGGGACCGACCTGTCCTTGTCTTTGCATCTAGTACGTCACCACATGCGAAGATGGACCCTTCAAGAGTCTGGGACTTCGGGACTCCAGAGGTTTGGGATGCAATGTCGAGGATAAGCTGAAAGGCCCCAAGGCTGGACCCACATGGCGAGATTTCGGGCTTCTTTAGGAGTTCGTGAATTAGGGACTCTGGAGGACATGCATTCAGGGAGGAAAAACGGGTGTTCAGCACCAAAGCGTCAAATGTCGAACTCCCCTTTATCTTAGAGGTTAAATGAGGATCGTGTCCCATCGTTGTATTGGACGATGGATGGAATTCACTTATGGATGTAGGAACTTTGGGATGATACGAATGAGGTGGACCCACGTGGCCCATGTCTGATAATGCTTGAAGAACTTCAGGAGGCCATAACTTGCAATCTAGAGCTTGGTTTTGAGTTTAGTAGCAGTCATTAGAGAGATACAATTGAGTAGAAGAGGATGGAGGCCTCAGAAAGATGATTTGAGATGATTAAAGTAAGCGAAATTTTGATGCTCCATCCCTAGAAAAGGGTATATATGGGTCGGGTGTGTTACACTTAGACCACACTGCTCATCACTCTCAGCAGTGGGTCACCCCCGATCTAATACTAAACTTCACATAGGTAAAGGGATTCCTAGGCTAGGTTGAGACAACAAGAAGTTACACAGTCAACAGGAAGGATTCTGTCCCAGGAGCCAACTCACACTAACAATCTACAACCTCTCATTCCCCACATGCATGTCCCACCCGAGGAAGTGTGCCCCTTCTCTACTCAACAATCCTTCGGCTACCCCACTTCCTTTCCAGGGCTTTAGCAATAGGCCAGACATGAATTCTCAGAGAACTATAGTTACAATTGAGATTCCTCAGGAAAATCACTACCCCAGCAACTCTCTCACCTAGAGAGAGTTTCTCACAGGCCTGACAACCTGCTTCTTCAATCCACGGGTCTGACAACCCACCTCTTCAAACCCACAAGCCTAACAACCTGCTCGTTATGTCCATCTCCCAAGTCAACCATGTACAGGCTCAGGTGAAGGAAGCAACCACGCTCAGACAAGGAACTGTGTTGGCAGTAACAACAAAATAGTTAAGGAACAGTACGGGCTCGGGAAAAATACAAATGTGCTATACTCAACAAGAAATGTACGGGGTAGATCAAAGTGCGTCTAGGCTCTAGAGGTTCGTACACGATGTAGAGGTCGACGATGGAGGAAATGGATGGATGTGTGAGTGTTAAGTGAGAGTGAATGCGTTGGTGAATGGGGAAAGATGGGAAAACATAATATTTTCCCCACATATATTTTCATATGCCATGATTGACGCATGGCTCTCCTGGAGCTCATCTCTCTCCACTTGTGATTCATTCACTTCACATAAGAACTTAGGATAATATGAAATTTATCCTTGCCTTAATCATTTGGAATAATAATACAATATTCCCTTGGAGTTAAGCCCTCAAGCTTAGCCATTTTTCCTAGTCTCCTAGCCCTCCATTTCTCTTCCTAGTGGATCTTAGTCCCCCATACTCTTTTATCATGGTCGGTCTACACGCAACGATGTATTTATATTAATGATATGAGTGTTTACATATAAAAAATTAGGCTCGATGGCCTTTAACATCTAGGCTCTCCAACCTAATCATCACATAATCCTCCTAGATTATAATCACTTGGCTCACCAACCTATAAAACATGTTTACAATTTATATAGAGCTCGGCCTTGGGGTATTACAATCCCCTCCCCTTATTTTTTCATTGTCCTCAGTGCAATACATATATACATTTATTGTCAAAGATTTTCAAAAATCTTTAAAAAGATGTGGCTACTCTGTCTAATAGCCTTAGTACCCCTTCAAATCCCAAGTTAGATCCTTAGTACCATACCAGGTCCATTGGACCTTTATTATATCTATGGCTTGATTCTGGATCTACTTGATCTTTCGGTCCATTATGCACACCGGATGCACTTGAAAAGCGCCTTCTTGCTCCAATTGAATCACATTCCAATCAATAACATGATTATCATCAGGTATATACTTCTTGAGAAATGATACATGGAATCCATTATGAATAGACATTGATGCAGGTAATGCAAGCATATAATCTACAGGACCAATCCTCTCTAGGATTTCAAATGACCCACAATATTGAGCTTCCAACTTGGAACAATTTCCCAACTTCAGGGAACTTTTGTTGGCCTTCAATTTTGGAAATACATGATCACCCACTTTGAATTCCCTGTGAATTATGCCCTTATCAACATATCTTTTCTTCCTGTCTTGAGTATCCTTTAAATTCTACTTTATTTTTTATATCTCCTCTTCCATTTCCCCGTGCAACTCTTTTCCAACCACTACTCTATCTGTCGGGTTGTTCCAGCTTACTGATGTGTTTCACTTTCTTCCATAAAGTGCCTCAAATGGCCTCATCTTCAGAGATGCTTGGTGTTATCACCATAACAATTTTTCGATGGAATTCAGGTCTCGAGACTTAGCGAAGGGCTAAACAGGTGTAGAAACACGCAAAATTGGAGGTCGGGGCCACATCTAGCGGAATAAGGTCAAATCCAGCAGAAGCACGAGGTTGATGGGACTCAATGGACCACAGATATCATGCACCACAGATCAATGGTCAACGGCCATATCAGGGGGAGAACTAGCGCGAAGTTTATTTATTTGGAAGCGGGCCGATGAAAATATCATGGTTTCTCCTCAAGACCACGTGGCGCCACCAGATGCATATCGGGTCGAAAAGAGGTCTACCCCAAACCGGTTTGTCTCATCCCCGATATTGGGAAACATATATAAGGGGGGACTCTTGGCGTTATTTTATGATTTTTCAAATCATTTGAACGGTAAAAGTGGCGCGGCCGCTCGAGTCGAAACTAATCTCAACAGTGCACCAAATTTGCTCATCTTCCACTCATTCATAGGTATTTTTCATCATCATCATGGATCCTATCATTTTTTTCCATAACAGAGAAAGATCCCCTGCCAAGCGAAGAATCCCTAATGGACAGGGACTCTAATGTGTTTGACAACATAATAATTGTTTCACCCATCTCTCTGTCCAGAGCCAATTTGTGAGATCATGTAGGGAGACAAATACCCTTTCGTGAATCATTCCAAGTCTCCATAGTCCCTTATGTCATAGAAGTCGCATTCCCCTTCCCATAATTCATAATCTGGTGTACAGAACAATACTGACAGGAAGAGAAGGTCGTTTTAAATAAGTTAGGTTCAGAGTTCCTGTGTATAATAGATATCTCATCAATTCGATACACCCTTGGCATACCAGATTCTCCCTCTTGTGTATAATAGATATCTCATCAACTGATGTTTGGAAACCCTTATATTAATCTGCATGATGTCTGTGTTTCCATGGGATTGGTTCTCTAGCCTGATGTATTACTGTAGTGCTGGTAGGCCTCCATGCACCCCTTGATCGATTTCCTTTTTGGTTATCCTGGTTATCAGAAAATGATCACAACCACTAGGAAACTATTTTATTGGCCAGGACTGAAAAAGGACATAGTTGATTACTTAGAAAAATTTCTAGAATATCAGCAGGTTAAGGAAGAGCACCGACACCAGCAGGGATGTTGCATCCCCTACCAATTCCAGAATGGAAATGGGAAACCATCTCCATGGATTTCATCACAGGGTTACCAAAATCAACCAAACAGAATGACGCCATCATGGTAGCTGTGGACAAACTGACAAAGACTGCTCACTTCATTCCCGTCAAATCAACATGAAAGGAAATAGATATTTCCATTATTTTCATGAAATAAATATTTAAATTGCATGGCATGCCTAAATAAATCATATCCGAGCAAGATACGAAATTTACTTCAAACTTTTGGAAATATCTATTTGTTGGTTTTGAAACTAAATTGCTATTTAGTACAACTTATCACCCTCAAATTGATAGACAAACAGAGAGGGTAAACCAAGTATTAGAGGACATGTTAAGGATGCATGTAATGCATCAGCCTAAGAAGTGGGAAGACTACCTACCACTGGTAGAATTTTCCTACAACAATGGTTATCAAGAGTCATTGAAGATGAGCCCTTTTGAAGCCCTCTATGGTAGATAGTTCAAAATTCCAATCAGTTAGGATAACCCAATAGATATAATTACAATCGGGACATACATGCTGAAAGAAATGGAACAACAAGTAATTCAGATAAAACAAAATATTAAAGTGACTTAGGATAGATAGAAAATCTATGCAGACATAAAAGCTATGCAGACAAAAAAATGACTCCTAGAGAGTTCAAAACAGGGGATCATGTTTATCTCCGAGTTAGATCCAGGAAAATATCCTTGAGAATCGGAGCCTGTTGCAAAATGGCACCTAGGTATTGTGGACCCTTTGAAATTTTGGATAGAGTGGGGCCTGTAGCATATAGGCTAGCACTTCCTCCCACAGCGAAGGCACATAATGTTTTCCATGTTTCATTACTAAAGAAATATGTACATGATTCTAATCATATAAATGATTGGTATGTGATTCAGGTGGAACCAGAGGGAGAATTCTTTATAGAACCACAATGCATAATATAAAGGAAGGAAACCCGACTTAGGAATAAAACCATTTCATGAGTCAAGGTGTAATGGAAACACTTTGTTACAGATGAAGCTACATGGGAAATGGAGGATGCCATGAAACATGCATACCCATTTTTGTTTACTTCTGTACATACAGAGCACGTCGGTAGGTAGAACATCGAGGACAATGTTCCTTTAAGGGGAGGGGATTTTCATACCCATGTTTCCCCTAGCTTGCAAATATAACTATAACTTGCCAAAATACTGTGGCAAACTAAGTATGTGTGAATGTTGGATTTGATGAACCATTTGTTATAAAAGGTAATATATGTATTTTTCCTTATTAATTAAACTAGATAGTGTTGCATAATTGTTGAAAGGGGGGTTTTCCAAGATAGATCATGATGCTATGAGAGATGTGGGGAGGGGAACTAGAAATGGTTGAGATGACCCCCACCAAACCAATACCTCACTGGATTTACTTGCTTAGACCCATAATAGTCCTTTAACCCAGAAATGATTTACCAGTCAGGGTGGTAGTTGGAAAAGTCCTCCTCAAGAGTTAATGAGGAGATGAGGTAGAGTACCCATCTGCAAGGATTCTAGAATTGACCATGAGTTGGGGATTCATACCCATGTAACCTTGTTTAGGAAGGAAATAAAATAGGTAATTTGTGGGAAGATGCAGATCGGCGACGAAGTAGAGTAGAGAGACCAATTTCCAAGAGTGAGGAGAGTGCTTGTAGCTCTCGAGTTCAAAGGAGAACTGAGAAACAAGATTGTTCTAGGTGCAAGAAGTTGTTGGCAACATTTTCAGTACAATATGATAAACGGGGCTGATGAGTGACTGTGGAAGTACACATTTAGACCCCCTTGCTTGGTACAGAGAAAACTGATAGCCAAGATCTTGTGGGAGGAGGAGAGTAACCTCTGTCCCTGAATATCGTAGAGCAAGAACAAATAGTCTCTCTAAGAGAATCATTGTCTAGCTCGGGAGTGGTCAATGGTAAATCCATTCAGGAGTGGTTGTGCCTACGTTTGGGTGGAAACAAGCACCCCTTTCAGCAGTCGCTTCACGATTCTGGATTCTGACAAGTATTTTCATACTCTGTGTACTGGAATGTAAATGATGTTTGAATATACATGTTTATGACTAAAACATGTATTGAATGGTTAAGGTAGAAATGTTTCTTGTTTCTCTGTGAACCCATGCTTTTGAATGTTCTTTTGGTTGCCTCATCTTAGCAGCTAGAGAGTTCTGGGACATGGGTCTTCCAGAGAGTCGGGGTAGGGTTAATTGAAATGCTTAAGTCCTGTCGAACTCTCTAACTTACCATTGCGGGAATTCCAAGTTCAAACTCGATGGAAAGGAGGGCCTCTCCTTCAGACCCTTCACTTGTGTGACTGAGGGCTCATCTCCATGGCCTTAACCAATTCATGGCTAAGATATTAGTGTGTAGCTCACGAGAATTTTTGGATGACCCTAGGGGCCCTATGCTAGGCCCGAAAAAAATTAAGCCTTTCTAGCTTCAGGACTTTGGGAGTTCAAAGATCTAGGGTGTTACGACCTTACCAATTGCCAACAGGTTGAAGGAAACTTGTGTTAGGGTTACCCACGAGGTTGACCGACATCTGGCGGTTTCTCTAACCATGGCAAATAGACCTGTCTCACCGTTAAACCCTGACCCACTTACCAATTGCGAAGTAACGTGAGCCGCAGATCTGGGGACACAGTGGAGTCCCCCTGAACATTGGATCTACATCGAGGTAAGTTCGATGTTGAGTAATCCAGGAGAAAAAAAAATTTATAGCACCAAGTTCCCCGAATGTCGGAGTTACGAATTGATGAAATCCATTGATCTAGGGAGTTTGTTAAGAAACCCTCTTAACCATCCAATAAACTGGTGGAGGGACTCACGCACAGTACTTCGATGAATTCCTACTTTGGCAAAGCGGAGTGGCCATAATGTCAAAAACTACAAAGCTTTGAGCTGCGAAGTAACGAGGACCATAGATCTAGGGACCCTTTGGGATCTCCCATGACCGTTAGATCTAGAACGTTTTCATCCCGGCGCTGACCACTCTGGGAGAAAGGAGGAAACAACATCGTGAATCCTTTGAACGTCAAAGTTACAAAGTAACGTAGGCCCTAGATAAAGGGATCTACATGGATGCATCTCAACCATGATATCTAAGGGTGTCGGAAGGCCATCAGTCCAGAATGACGTGGCACACTGATGTCACCCAGGGTGACGTGGACCCATGAATGACGTGTCATGTGTCACCGAGATTCATACATTTTTTGAACCCTATATGCCCATTCAAACGTGACACATGTCACCATTGTAGGGGCCACGTGTCATCTCTACTTTGCCACATGTCACCCCTGGCACATACTTTCTCAGTCCATCTAGTGGGTGGAGTGCTCAGGACCAACCTGTCCTTGCCTTTGCATCTAGTACGTCACCACATGCGAGGGTGGAGCCTTCAAGAGTCTGGGACTTCATGACTCCAGAGGTTTGGGATGCAATGTCGAGGATAAGATGAAAGGCCCGAAGGTTGGACCCACATAACGAGATTTAGGGCTTCTTTAGGAGTTCGAGAATTAGGGACTCCGGAGGACATGCATTCAGGGAGGAAAAAGGGGCGTTCAACGCCAAAGCGTCGAACGTCGAACTCCCCTTTATCTTAGAGGTTAAATGAGGACCGTGTCCCATCGTTGGATTGGAAGATGGATGGAATTCACTTATGGATGTAGGAACTTTGGGATGATACGAATGAGGTGGACCCACGTGGCCTGTGTCTGATAATTCTTGAAGAACTTCAGGAGGCCATAACTTGCAATCTAGAGCTTGGTTTTTAGTTTAGTAGCAGTCATTAGAGAGATACAATTGAGTAGAAGAGGATGGAGGCCTCAGAAAGATGATTTGAGACGATTAAAGTAAGCGAAATTTTGATGTTCCATCCCTAGAAAAGGGTATATATGGGTCGGGTGTGTTACACTTAGACCACACTGCTCATCACTCTCAGCAGTGGGTCACCCCCGATCTAAGACTAAACTCCACACAGGTAAAGGGATTTCTAGGCTAGGTTGAGACAACAAGAAGTTACACAGTCAACAGGAAGGATTCTGTCCCAGGAGCCAACTCACACTAACAATCTACAACCTCTCATTCCCCACATGCATGTCCCACCCGAGGAAGTGTGCCCCTTCTCTACTCAACAGTCCTTCGTCTGCCCCACTTCCCTTCCAGGGATTTAKCAACAAGCCAGACATGAATTATCAGAGAACTATAGTTGCAATTGAGATCCCTCAGGAAAATCACTACCCCAACAAACTCTCTTACCTGGAGAGAGTTTCTCATAGGCCTGACAACCTGCTTCTTCAATCCACGATTCTGACAACCCGCCTCTTCAAACCCACAAGCTTAACAACCTGCTTGTTATGTCAATCTCCTAAGTCAACCATGTACAGGCTCAGGTGAAGGAAGCAACCACGCTCAATTAAGTAATTGTGTTGGCAGTAACAACAAAATAGTTAAGGAATAGTACAGGATCGAGAAAAATACAAATGTGCTATGCTCAACAGGAAATGTACGGGGTAGATCAGAGGTGCGTACACGATGCAGAGGTCGACGATTGAGGAAATGGATGGTTGTGTGAGTGCTAAGTGAGAGTGAATGCGTTGGTGAATGGGGAAAGATGGGAAAACATAATATTTTCCCCACATATATTTTCATGTGCCATGATTGACGCATGGCTCTCCTGGAGCTCGTCTCTCTCCACTTGTGATTCATTCACTTGACATAAGAACTTAGGATAATATGAAATTTATCCTTGCTTTAATAATTTGGAATAATAATATAATATTCCCTTGGAGTTAAGCCCTCAAGCTTAGCCATTTTTCCTAGTCTCCTAGCCCTCCCTTTCTCTTCCTAGTGGAGCTTAGTCCCCCATACTCTTTTATCATGGTCGGTCTACACGCAATGATGTATTTATATTAATGATATGAGTGTTTACATATAAAAAATTAGGCTCGATGGCCTTTAACATCTAGGCTCTCCAGCCTAATCATCACATAATCCTCCTAGATTATAATCACTTGTCTCACCAACCTATAAAACATGTTTACAATTTATCTAGAGCTCGGCCTTGGGGTATTACAATCCCCTCCCCTTATTTTTTCATTGTCCTCAGTGCAATACATATATACATTTATCGTCAAATATTTTCAAAAATCTTTAAAAAGATGCGGCTACTCTGCCCGCATAGCCTTAGTAGCCATTCAAATCCCAAGTTGGATCTTTAGTACTGTACCAGGTCCATTGGACCTTTATTAGATCTATGGCTTGATTCTGGAGCTACTTGATCTTTTGATCCATTATGCACACCGGATGCACTTGAAAAGCTCCTTCTTGTTCCAATTGAATCACATTCCAATCAATAACATGATTAGCATCAGGTATATACTTCTTGAGAAATGATACATGGAATCCATTATGAATAGACATTGATGCAGGTAATGCAAGCATATAATCTATAGGACCAATCCTCTCTAGGATTTCAAATGACCCACAATAATGAGCTTCCAACTTGGAACAATTTCCCAACTTCAGGGAACTTTTGTTGGCCTTCAATTTTGGGAATACATGATCACCCACTTTGAATTCCCTGTGAATTATGCCCTTATCAACATATATTTTCTTCCTGTCTTGAGTATCCTTTAAATTCTACTTTATTTTTGACATCTGCTCTTCCATTTCCCTGTGCAACTCTTTTCCAACCACTACTCTATCTGTTGGGTTGTTCCAGCTTACTGATGTGTTTCACTTTCTGCCACAAAGTGCCTCAAATAGACTCATCTTCAGAGATGCTTGGTGTTATCACCATAACAATTTTTCGATGGAATCCAGGTCTCGGGACTTAGCGAAGGGCTAAACAGGTGTAGAAACATGCAAAATTGGAGGTCGGGGCCACATCTAGTGGAATAAGGTCAAATCTAGCAGAAGTGCGAGGTTGATGGGTCTCGATGGACCATAGATCTCATGGACCACAGATCAATGGTCAACGACCATATTTGGGGGAGAACTAGTGCGAAGTTTATTTATTTGGAAGCAGGCCGATGAAACTACCGTGGTTTCTCCTCAAGACCACGTGGCACCACCAGATGCATATCGGGTCGAAAAGAGGTCTACCCCAAACCGGTCTGTCTCATCCCCGATATTGGGAAACATATATAAGAGGGGACTCTTGGCATTATTTTATGATTTTTCAAATCATTTGAATGGTAAAAGTGGCGCGGCCGCTCGAGTCGAAACTAATCTCAACAGTGCACCAAATTTGCTCATCTTCCACTCACTCATAGGTATTTTTTGTCATCATCATGGATCCTGTCATTTTTTCCATAATAGAGCAAGATCCCCTGGCAAGCGAAGAATCCCTAATTGACAGGGACTCTGATGTGTTTGACACCATAATAACCGTTTCACCCATCTCTCTGTCCAGAGCCAATTTGTGAGATCATGTAGGGAGACAAATACCCTTTCGTGAATCATTCCAAGCCTCCATATCTCCTTATGTTGTCGAAGTCGCATTCCCCTTCCCAGAATTCATAATCTGGTGTACAGAACAATACTGACAGGAGGAGAAGGTCGTTTTAAATAAGTTAGGGTCAGAGTTCCTATGTATAATAGATATCTCATCAATTCGATATGCCCTTGGCATACCAGATTCTCCCTCTGCAGCATTTGAATCATTCAAGGAAGAAAAGCTAGTTACAATCTACAGAGAATGTCCCCTTGAGGTCAAAACCCTATTTTTACAGACAATTGTTAAACCTATACATTATTCTAAGAGTCTATCCTTGCCTATGCATGTAAGCGTCATGGTTATCGAAATCTAGTGGGCATGTTCCATACTCAGTCAGATTCTAGGTTTGGATAATGACAAATATGTAGTTGAGGTCATGCTAGGTTTTCTGTTAACCTTTTTCCAGTCAGAGTCCAATCTGTCAGTCTGTATCAGTTTTGATAAATTCATAGCTGATAATGTACACAAATAGCTAATGAACTTCCCATCACTAAGGCACTTCAGGTATTACACGTACCTATTGAAAATGTTCCTGGAAACAAACAAGAGAGAGTTCTGTGAAGTAACAT
Organism: Picea engelmannii; assembly: GCA_009831015.1. Lineage (NCBI taxonomy): Eukaryota > Viridiplantae > Streptophyta > Pinopsida > Pinales > Pinaceae > Picea > Picea engelmannii. Next base: position 36,754 of record ML777763.1, on the reverse strand, counting down.
TCATCTCCAAAGAATGCAAAAGAATCACATTTCTCATTTTCATAAACAAGACCATGTCCAGAGTTTACAGTTTGATCTTCAACACCAGCCTGCCAAGAGTTCTGAAGGACATGAAAAAATACTTACAACCAAACTCAGAAAACAAAGTAGGAGATTGGGTGTTTTTCATGCACTCTAYAGTAATTTGCGTATACGGGTGCCAAGAGGCACCTTATCTTCTCCCTATCTTTTTGACACCCATATTTTTTTCCTTGGARTTCATCAGGCAAAGAATCATCTCAGATACATAGCATTTCCTGAAAATGCACAAGGCGTCCAACCTGAAATTTCCTTTCATCATAGGACAATTTGTTGTGAATACTAGATCTTGTTTACCTCAAATCCAGGCCAAACTCAAGGAGTTTGAATTTTCACAGCTACAAGGGAGAAAATATGATCCACATCAGGTCATATCTAACATAAGATTGATGAGCAAACAGGGCCCTTATGAACATGAGTATATGGAAGGTTTTGACAAATTGGCTAATTTGGAAACATGTGCTGATATGGAAGCCACCTTGCAGCTTGATCAGGCACATCAAGTGGGGCCAACCCTACAACAGACTCAGACACAACAAACCCCTCAGAAGCTGACAATCTAGGTTCCCAAATTAATTGTCTACACCAAAATAAGCAGTTTGGAGGCCCTAGGCACTAAGAGTTAGAAGAATTCTCCCAAGAAGATAAAGATCAAGAAATCCCCACAGATCATAGATCTGGAGGAAGAAGAGCCTAAGGAAAAAGTAAGTATGGATGTGGTGGAGAGTGGCACCAACAAGGAGGAAGCTAGTAAAAGAAGCATGCCCCAAAGTGAAATCAGCTCAAGAGCTTTCAGCAACAAGAAGCACATTTTTGATAAAGCACCTGGAGAAATCTACCAATCTAAAGAAGATTTAGCAAAGTAATATGTTGTGAAAGGAATCTTGGCCATGAGTGAAATAAGGGAGTTGATACCTGAGGTAGAAAATATTTCTCAACATAGGTATTCTCTTTTCTTGGAAGAGATATAGAGAAGAAGACACTCAACATAGAAATTATAGATGATGATAAAGTGTCTGAGGTCAAGCTACATTATGAAAACATCAGTGCCCCAAACAAGGTGAAATTCCACAAAAACACCAGTGACATGTTGTGTTCGGACTACCTGGGTCTGAGCTTGAAGGTTTCAAGGTTGAAAACTCATGCACTTAAGCTGGAGGGACAGTTGAGACAAGAGAAAGCATCCAGCAGAGCTTGGCAGACTCAAGTCAAGAGATTAGAATCTGAAGGCCCTCAAGGGGTGAAAGATTCTTTAGAAGAGAAAGACAAGATGATTCAATGCATGAAGAAAAGGCTAAAGATGTCTGCGATAGAGCATCCACAAACAACAAAACTAGCTTCTCTAGAACAAGAGAAAGAGACATTTCGACAAGACGCATTGAATTACAAGGCCAAAGTTTTGCAGCTGGAAAAGGAAAGGGTGAATTGGTCACAAGGGTAGATAAGAGCATCAAACATGGCTATTGTCGCACCTTCTACTTTAGGGATTGCAAAAACCATTGATGGATTGGTTCAGGCTATGTCCCAAGTCAGCCTGAAAGCAAAAGAAATCAGGAGCCTTAACGGAGACATAGAAAGGTTGCAACAAGAAGTGAGAATAAAGGATGAAAGGATGGCCCAGTTCCAGAAAGAAAATCAAGATTTACAGGAAAGGGTAGACAAGTTGAAGACAATATTGAAAGGCAAAGGACTGTTGCAAGGGGCCAAACATGCCATCTGGGACTCTATTTTTGTTGAAGTTTTTAAGTTCAGGGTATACTTAAATTTCATCAATGACAAAGATAGCATGGCCATCACAGCCAGAAGAAGATGCACGGTTGTGAGTGAAACACTGGCAAAGAAACCCTTAGAGTGGGCCTTGAATGCCATAAATCTGCTGAATTCCATTCCCACTGTTGAACTTCATACTAATGGGGTCAAATATAGGACCACATTGATCATTTGGGCCAGGAGATTCATTGCCAAGCATAACTTGCTTAAATCGGTCCAAACCAAGGCCATGCAGATGGAGAAGAGCATACAGGAATTCAAATATATGTTTGAAGAATTGTTCATTAAAGGTCTCCCACCATTTCGGGATGGAAAATCGAAATTGTATGATCAACAATAATACAACTCTCTCCTCGCCCAATGCAGAATGGATCATTCCAAGTTTGAAGGCCTAGAGGAAAACTTGAAAGGACCAAATATGGTGGAATATTTGACCACAGACTTTGAAATCTTAAATCATTTCAAGACAGTAAAGATCGGGTTGTCGATTATGACTTATGCCACTTGCATTGACCTAGAGATCCTGATAAAGGAAATGATGGATTATGACCTCCCTTTTGACTTACAGTGGAAAGAGATTGTGCAGCTAGGCAAGACAAAATGCAAAATTTTCCAGGGACCAGCAAATAGCCTCCAACTGTCACCAGATCGGCGAGTTCGACACGAGACCGAAGCAGGACAAATGGCTAAGAAAAAATCCAAATAGTCAGAAAAATCAGTCGTTAGTTTATGAAACATTTTTGTTTAATCATTGTAAATCGGTTAACATACCGAGACTTTCAGTTGAAATTATTGTAGTCGATTTTAGAAGCTGAAACGTTTCAGTTCAACCATTGTAATCGAATTGTATAAATGCTAGAATTTCAAAATGAATTAATGTTGGCAGAAGTGCAAGGGCACAAATTCTGGTTGTTCTAAACTCCATTGTAATTTTTTGGAGCTAAATTGAATACACATGCATAAGCTTTTGAATTCTCTGCGAAAGGATTCTAATGGTGGTGATATGATTTTTGTCTCCTTTCATTGTATGTATTTAGACTTGTGTTCTTTAATTCCATTTACATTTTCTTCTGTTTAAATTGGAGAGTCAAAGGCCCAGAATTCATCTTGTGATGCTCTCGGCTTAAGCAATTTAAATTGTGTAATTTTCTTCCTAGCTAATTCAAAATTCATTTCAGTAATGCTCTGATGCAGTTATTTGTTTTCTTCTTCCTCTTACACTTTGATTAAATTGAATTTACAACTCAGATTTATTGCCTCATTTAGCCTTTATCCTCTAGAGAGTTCTACCGACCAGTCATTATTTTCATTCACTTTCAGAATTTCGACTCCATAGCCCCGAGTGACCCTCCCCTTCCTTGCTAGAAACTTTATAAAACCCCCCAAAACAAACTAAACCTAGCCATTGATTGCCAAATAATATCAAGTGACACGAGAGAGCCCTCTTTGAGCTGAGAAGGCTAGTGCCCAACTCTAAAGCTGTTTGAAACAGTTACCTCTGTCATTTTTCTTTCAGCCGATTTTTTTTTACAGAGTGCTAACATTCTGACGCCGTTGTCGGGGAATGAAAGAGAGATCTTCCCTGGGAGAAGAACGACTTAAAGTTTTAGTTTTGATCCCTGAGGGTGACAGTGAATCAAATACCTTATTGGATGAGATTATTTTTTCCCTGGCGACTCCGTTACCAAGAGACCAGTTGCACCAGGCAGTGTGAGCTAGAAATCCTGGCTCCCAAGAGAATTCACACCAGGAGAAACCCAGACCGAGAAGCTTCAATCCATGTGTCTGACCCTGAGAAGCTTGTTCATAAGAGAAAATAAAAGAAAGTAACCCCAATGTTGCATTTAGACTGATATCTGTCTTTACCCAAGGATGGAGTAACAAGCATCGAAGACCTTGAGTTTGATTTAAAATTTGAGCAAACTTTGTTGAGAACTAAATCTAAATCTTGTTTGAGCGAGGTCATCTTTGACGAAAAGAGATTCCAATATTTAATTTTAGTTGCATCTGCGAAGCCTATAGTGATTCACACTCAGAACCAACAACCACTTCAACCCCTCACAACAGTCATGGTAGCTATATTTTCTCCTCTCGTACTGCCTGCTTAGCTACATGATCTACCTCGAGAGTATAATCTAAGGATCAAACTGTATGATGTTGTAGGTAGTGTGTCAGGTGAGAAACATCTAGACTGGTTCAATGACCTTGTAGACTTGGAAGAAGTAGATTTTGAAGATGCAAAAATGAGACTGTTTGCACAAAGCCTTGCAGGAGAAGTGAGGAAGTGGTTGTTGACGATTAAAATCGCAACAAAGTTTTGCCCGCAAAGTGTTGCTAAAGCCTATTATTATAAAAGATAAATAATACTAGTAGGTGGGACTCCTTTGTAGATTGGAGATAATATTTGGCTCTTATTTGATGTTTGTGCCATTGTTCGACACAACTTACATGGTTGATGAGATCTTATTGGCGATGGATTGGGCTTATCATGTGTTGGTTCTATGTGTGACAAGTGGATGTTGGGTAAGGCATGTTATGTTTTGTTTTGAGCATTAATCACATGTTACAATTTTCTATGTTATCCATTGCTACTATTGCTATCTGTTCCTGGACTTGTCACTTTGACACTTGCACAACAAACATGTTAGTAATACAACTAAAGATCAGTTGGAAAAAGGAAAAATCAATATAAACAAATGCAAAGGGAAGGAATTAAACTATGCTACATTCTAGTCTACATTAATTTTAAATGGGCGTTGTTAGCCCTAGCAATAAGCTAATAGTTATGCGATTTGATTGAGTTATATGAAGTGGTGATTTATGTTATGGAATAAGTTTGATATGGGTCGTGCTATTGGTTTAGTGTGTGATGGTTTCGATACATGGCTTAATTAATTGAGTTAATGGGAAGCTTGCTGGCGTGTACTCAGGAATTAATGGGCTGGGAGGGAGGCGACGTGCATTTACTGCACGTCACCCTTACTCCTTCCACTGGCCACCACCCTTACTCCTTCCATGCAATGATTACAAATCCCAATCTTGTTCAATCTTCACATTTCTGTCAAATTCCTCAATGTAAGCGCTCCAGAAGCAATGGAAACTCTGCTCTTTTTCCTGGACTAATGTTGGTGCACAACTTAGACATTCACATTAAGTTACACATCTCTTTGTTTTGAAGATGGTATCTAAAGTATAGGGAATACAATAATAGATTCTTATCTTAAATTTCATGTTAGTTGTTTTGATATTTTCATTTTATGTATTCTTTTATTTTTAAAAATTATCTCTCTCTCTCTCTCTCTCTCTCTCTCTCTCTCTCTCTCTTATATATTCTCTCTCTCTCTCTCTTATATATATATATAGAGAGAGAGAGAGAGAGAGAGATTGAAGTGAATTTTTTTGTGTGTCTGATAAATATCTAATCTTTATACAATCTAATTTTGAATCTTTTGTACAATCTAATCTTTATAATCCATACAACATAGGTATTTTAAATATAATGAACAAATAGGGTAACCACAATGACAAAACTTATCATATCATATGTTGATTGATTGCTGCATGCAAGTGGTTGCCGACATTTATTGTGTGTATTGACCACTTGTGAATGCAATGCAATTTATAGGCATATATCTTTCATAGACCCCAACATCCTCCATCCAACTCTATTGTGTTGTTTAACCACTTGTGAATGCAATGCAATTTATAGGCATAAATCTTTCATCGACCCCAACATCCTCCATCCAACTCTATTGTGTTGATTAACCACTTGTGAATGCAATACAATTTATAGACATATATCTTTCACAAACCCCAACATCCTCCATGCAACTCGTAAGTTGATTGTTCCAACAACAATAAGAACTCAATATTTATAGTAAGTTATCCATGCAAATCTCGAAATAAACTTGAACTTACTTTGACGTTTCCTTTAGCGAGGTTATGCTAATATAGTGTTGTAGAATAGCTTATTTTCTAATATGTTTTTATTAGATTGGTTACATGTTTAAGAAGTTTTATTTGTGAAGGTTACATTGGTACATAGCATTCACGCGAAACTATTTAAATCTCCAACTACATAGGTCCTTGCAAATAGTATTTGTATTTAAATTGTACTGGAACAGAGAAATTCAAATTATTAAAAATCGATCTCTCCTACATCGTACTGCCAATAATCGATCTCGACTACGTTGTACTAGAACAGAGAAATTCAAATCTCGGCAGGAAGAATCGATCTCGACTACGTTGTACTAGAACAGAGAAATTCAAATTATTAAAAATCGATCTCTCCTACATCGTACTGCCAATAAAAAAATTAAAAACATGATACTTGATGCAGTCGGCTCTCGTTAATGCTTTTTAAGACCCTTTACGTACGTCGCAGCGGAAATTAAATTCTGCTGCCCGTGCGCCTAAATTCTTTAATAAAAAATTGAAGTTTTTTATTATTTTATATGGTTTCCGACAAGTTTTTGCTTAAAAGTTTACTCAGAAATTTAATTCATATAATTGTAGTTTTTAATAGTTAATCAATTTATGTATTTAAAAACACTATCTAAACAATAAAAAAAATTATGATTTGACTAACCATTACATTGTTAATAGAAAAATTCATATTATTAAAGGGATTGGTTAGTTCAAGGATATAAACTTAGATGAATAATTGTTTTTTTTTTGTTGTTTAGAATTTATTTTTGAATGCAGAAATGGATTCAGCATGCTAAAAAACTCTCAAGATACTAGGATTTTACAAAAATAATCACTTAAATAAAAGAATCCAACTATTTCTCACAAAATTTCGAACAAATATCCTAATAAAAAATCTTCATTTAATACAATCTTTAACCTACTACTATTATTAAAGCACTGGCAGAAAGTTGAGGAAAATCGATCTCTCCTCCATCGTACTGACCATAAAAAAATTAAAAACATGAAATTTGATGCAGTCGGCTGTAGTTAATGGTTTTTAAGACCCTTTACGTATTTGGCATGGCAGCGGAGATTAAATTCTGCTTGCCAACGTGCAGCTTGTGATCACCAAAAGTTTTACTCACTGCAAAAGTTAAATTAGCTTTTTTCTGTTGAGCCATTTTGGAAATCTTATTACTCACCGCAAAAGTTACTTTGTTATTTTTCTTAATTCAATTCATATATATTTTCTCCCACTGAGTATAAACGGTTAACAATTTGTTGGCACGCTGTTGGGCAAAAGTTTGGCACGCTTGAGTGCGTGAATGGGAAAAGGGAAGCGGGCGGCACGGGAGTATGTTGCCTTGCAGTGATGGAGTAGTATAGTGTTTTAAATGGTTTATTTTCTAATGTGTCTTTATTAGATTGGTCACATGTTTAAAAATTTTCATTTGTAAAGTTCATATTGGTAGTACATAGCATTCATTTTAAACTATTTAAATCTCCAACTACAATAGTCCTTGCAAATAGTATTTGTATTAATTATGTAGCTGAATAAAAGCTGTTGAAGTGATAATACAATGTGATGGACGTGACGTGACTTCAGATGAAAGGCCTAGGCATACCTATACAATGGACGAATGAATACTGCTAGCTCTCATCCCACCAGAGCAAAAAGTGTTAGGGAAGCAACTAGAGTCCGTTTAGAAAGGAGAAAGGATCAAATCTGCTCAGATGGACGCTCACGACTGTAGAGGATTGGAATCCTAAGAATAGTTGTACAGATTCTTATGATGATTAGCAGATTGTGTCTCCCGCAGGGAAACCATTGAAGGTGCCATTACCTCCACAGGTGCTAGAATGGAACATTATGACGTGGGAAATTAAGTCTGTTCAAATGCCGTTGCAGGCACGGGTGAGGAGCGTGTGGAAGTGACTTGTGAGGCACATGGATGGCGACTGTCAAGCCGCACACCAACTGGCATTTCTTGCACACGACGCTGATAGTAAGCACACGGCCCTCACATGGGAAGACCGCTGTGGTTTGTATATGGTTGGGCAAGCAATATCCATATCCAACCTGCTAGGCAACATTCAATGTTGCGGTGTAAAAATCGATGCTAGTTGGATATGATTTGGCTAGCAATATTCATATTCAATTTGTTAGAAAACATTGTTAGAAAACATTCAATGTTGTGGTAGGTGGATTGTATGCTTCAATTATAGGGTTGGTCAACAATATCCAGTATGTTAGGCAGTATACTACGGCAGATGGATTGTAGGTCTTTGAATCTAAAAACAATTCAGATCCAACTGCCTACAATCCATTGCATAGCAGCTTGGATTTTGGTGGTAGCATATTGTTTATCTCTAGACACAAACCAAGAGAAGTTGGATTCATTCCAATCCGGTCACTTTTGTGAAAGGTAGATCAATGAAAACTTAATAGAAAAAGGCAAAGTTGTGATTTAAAAGTATTAATAAATAGACTATATTGAGATAGTTTAACTGTTCTAAGTCTCGCCAATCGAGCTATCCCTCTCCCCAACCTGGGAAAGTGTGCCCACGTTCTCCCCAATCGAGCTATCCCTCGTGACTAGAAAGATTGAATCTATTTCTATATTCAAAAATACAATTTAAACAATAAAAAATGTCCATAAATTTCAACAAGAAAAACCAAAATATATAACAGTTAAACAATATATTTAACCATACTTTTTTACTTTTTAACCATACTTTTTACTTTTTCTGTTTGAAACCATTAAAATTAATAATAAAAAATAAAAAATTTAAACTACACTTATTCATTTTTATTATTATTATGTATGTTATTGAAACCGTATAAATTTTTATTGTTATCGTGTTATTTGGTTGATCGTATATTTATTAATTTATATTGTTATTCTATGCTTATAAGGTTGGTACATTTATTTATTATTAAATTCTATTTTTTATCTCATTTTAAGAGAATTTATTTAATTTTTACATTTCAATAAAATTATATATTATTCTTTTTTTCCATTCATCGAAAAAATTTATGTAATATTTTTCACTTAATAATATTGGAACAAAACTTAATTATGCATATGTATTTGATCGTAACAACTAATGGAATATCTCCTCAAATGATCGTTTTTCTTCTCAATAATAATATTGACATAGAAATTAATTATGCATATGCATAAAATCGTAACAACAAATTAAATATCCCAATTATTATCCATGTCATATTCGAGTTGCCTGAAAGCTTATAGCAATGAGTTTTCTCCTCATATTAGTTTAACTTTGATTTTGTATTTGTGTGTTGTGACGAGACAACACCCCTCCACCTAAACTTTTAGTCTTAGTAGGGGGCACACTTTTCTTTTTCATAAGGAAATACTCTGTATCATTTTTTGTCATCGGGTTTGTATCAAACGATGCTCACATCCCCATCTCCACTTTATGCCGACGACGACGCTTCACAACGTTGTCATCGGAGATTAACAATGCCCCATCACCCTCACAAGCCTGTCCATATCCATTGATGACGACGTGCCCTTTCTCTCTCTTGGTCATAGCCCAACTGGCATCATCGAACCTTTTTTGAAGTACACCACAGTATTGCATTTTGGGTTGGGCCCACACACCAACTAATACCTAAGATTTGCTCTCCCTTACACATGGCAAGTTAACATCGACTAACACAAAAATATTTTCATCGTCGAAAGTTTCTTAGTGCAATCTTACCTACCTACACTCTCCGTCGACGATGACATTGCCTCTATAACTCTCTAATGATTACACATTAACCCATCCTACGGACTAGATGAGTGAGGTTGTCGTTGATTACCTCATCATCGTTGATCTCATGTTTTTCAAAGTAACAGACCCCTATGACTATCTTGACATCTCATCAACATTAATGAAGATAGGATTAACACCCAATGGTGAGATAAACGAACATCAAAAGGAATTTCCTTTCAAGATTAAACTCTGTAACTAAGCTTACGCAGACAAATGTCGAATTATCGTCGTCGAAGATTGTCTCTTTCCCGTATCCACACGTTTCATCTCCACCAACTATCGACGACAATGACTATTCGGCTATCCCAATCTTTCAAATTTTCCCATGCCTTGGCGATTATAACCGTCAAACACCCGCAAATTTATTTTCTCTAATCTGTACTAGCCTAACCTATTCTAAGTTGTATCACACCTTACTCATTAATTACGCTTGGGTTTGGAGGGAATCCCTGAAACATTTTTAAAAAACACCAAGTCTCAAGTTTATTTTCACTTGCTCGCTAAGTAAAACAAATATTGTGTCTGCAATTTTCTTCTCTCTCGGTCTAATTAAATGTCGTCCCTGGTTACTAAGTGAGTAGGCTACTAATCATTCAAATACTAGTATTTCAACCCCTGAAATGACTCTATTAACTATTGATTTGTTTGTTTTCACAGGTGACGAAACGTCCAGGATGATTACTAGAAAGGGAATAACTCACACTTCTGAAACACATGTTCTAGCTTCAATCCCCAAGTCATATAACATTTCTGACATCAACATCCATGAAAGAATGGAACACTACCTCTACTACATTAAGATCCTAGACATGTTCGAGAATGAAAGGTTCTCGTCTGATGATCTAGACATTGATGCATACATGAATATCAGGAAGAGAGGGATACATACAGTAGTCACTCGCCCAAAGTTGTTTCCTTACAACGATGCAACTAAATGGTGTTTTGTGTATCTACATAAATATGCATGGTTGATACTCAACACTACAGGTATCCCCATCACTTCTCTCAAAGTAGAAGATATCTAAGCTAGATATCAAACCCCAAATCCTACAGTAGTCCTGAATGAGTCTTTTATGGAACAATTTGGGTTGAACATAAAGACTTCAAGACCCTAAGGGAGGATTGGTTCTATGATGAATAATGGCCAGTGAAAAAGGGTGAAAGGCATGTCCCTTCATAATACCTTAAGAGCCCTTACAGGGTGCTAAACACCATGATTTGAACACTATATGGCGAGGTGACCAACACTCCTTTCAAGATGGAGTGGTTTCCCATGGCATACATAGTAGCCCAAAAGAGTCAAGCGCTCAATTGGGTGAGAATACTCTCTTTCAGCATCGCAAAGATAATCCAAGATCCCAAAGGTATGAAAAACCTTGGTTTCTACATGTCTTCCTAACTTATAAACGTTGTATGTGCAACTAACTCATTCCACGCATTTAACTGGGCATGGATCTTGGAAAAGGGCTTGATTCATTTGTATTGTTCACAACTATGATAAGCCAAATAAAAAAAATATTTTTATGACATCTATGATTACTTCCTTGCTCCCTTGCATAAGGCCATCTTCAGTCTCTTCCCACACAGAATCTCTCCCGGGGCTCTCAAAGATTTGAAGGAGATTGGTGATTGGTACATGAAGAAGTACTACACTTACATTCAGATCTTCAAGGCCACAAGAACACCACATTTGTTTCCCAAGTATGTGCCTGATAAGATATTAGCCAGGTAGGTTGCATACTGGACTGTGGAAAAAGGGGCCATCACCTACCTTTCAAAAAAGAATAAAAGGAACTGGTCAATTTTATGCATCTAGATTGGATCATACTTTTTGATTAATAAGAAGCAAGCTGAAAAGGAAGCATAAACAGTCAAGGAGTTGTGCCTTTGTTTCGAGGATCCCAAATCACATGACCCCCAAAATGTGGTGTATGAGCATATGAAGGTCGCCAAGTTGGTGCCACGGATCGTGCATGAGGCCCAGTTCTTAGAATATGTTTTCTGAGGCATGCTAAGTTTCTAAGAAGTGGTAGAAAGGCTCACTATTGATGATCCAGGAGGATATCGGTGGCCACCCAACTATTCCACTGGCTTGAAAAATAGTTTTCCATCTTGGGGATTTGGGGCCCAGATGCTTGTCAAAGGATCTAGCCTAGGCTAGTTGAAAATAATTCTTCTCGATTTGACCTTTCCAACATTGTATCAAGCGCCCTAAACAGAGATCGTATGAAAAAGTTATGCCCTCGAGAAGTTGACGTATCAAATACCCCCATCGGGGCCCGCAAACCTTTTATCTTTTCATCTTTTGGGGTTAGGGTTTTGGATTTTCTTTATGTTAAAAAGGCCTGTGGAACCTCATTGTAAAAATCATCTTCTTGTGAATGTGAGTATCCGTCACATCTCTTCTCAGAGATAGGTTGTTACCATTCTAGTGAGTCTTTCATTCTATATTTTTACAGTCTGTGTACATTTGTTTTATTAATAGAAATCATGTATTATTGTACTTCTTTATTTCAGACAATATTTATGTGTATTTCATTGTAATATATTTGCTTTCATTTCATTCTCAAAAATAATTTGGATCAGTGGTATCAGAGTAGGCTGCTCTTGATCGTTTTTTCAATGCATGTCCCCGACGAGGACCGAGTATAGAAAGTTGGGTCTCGAGCTTGTCTTTATTGAGGACAATCACTCTCACACACCCAAGAAACCCTCCATGGTGGAAGAAAATAAAAATGACGGAGAAAAATATTCTATTAATATGTTGCTTGAGCAAGCTCTCACGCGATAGAGGGATGAAATGATGGATAATTTTTCCCACATCCTTCAATGCTTGTTGATAACATCAAGAATGTCTTCATCAAGAGGCCACTTCAGAAGCACCTATCCCTTCAAGGTACAAGTTAATTTTGATATTTCCGTATTTGAAGGTCAGATAGATGAGGATGCCCTAGAAAAATGGTTAAATATGCTAGAAGGTTACTTCTTTGTTCACAATTTTTTCAACAGTGAAAAGATCACCTTCACACTCATTAAGGCTCTCACCCATGTCAAACATTAGTGGGAAACTTACTGGGAGAAAAGTTCCACGAAGGAGTTTGGAATATATGGGGTCGAGCCCACTTGGGATTTTTTTGTGGATGTAGTCAAGGAACAATATTACCCTGTTGGTAACTATGATGACCAATAAATAAAATGGACCACACTGTGGCAAGAGAGGGGCCAAACAGTGCCAGAGTTCACAAATAATTTCCATACCTTGTGCACCAAGTTGGATATCAAATACTCTGAGCGACATATGGTTTTGAAATACTGTGGGGCTCTACATAGGTACATCCAAATCGAAATGGATTTCTTGTACATTTCATCACTGGGAGTTGGTTATCGATATGTTGTCAAAATCAAGCAAAAATTTAGGCACCAGAACAAATGGGATTTTGGGTCTACAAATGCGCAACAACCAAAGTATGATAAATATGGCCCTAATAAACATCCTCTTGAAAAC
>ML777763.1:0-22512 GCA_009831015.1 Picea engelmannii | reverse complement strand
AATGCCACAATGTAGTATCTCATACTACAAAATTCATCTTCTTCACAATCTGTTCAAAAGCTGAACAGAAGGACACTGCAACCACTACAACCTTGGTCCAAACACCTTCTATCCAACTGAAGCAGGTAGAGAATATCGAAGAAAAGCGCAAAGATTCCTTCTACACACAGTCATCTCATGTAGCCAGAATGGTTAAAAAGGTCCAACCCTTCCAACATCAATTTCTCAACAACCTTTCATAAGCCGAGCAACGCAACTTCTCCAGCAAGACAAGCAACTCACCAAGGTTCAGGTTCAACAAACGCTTCCCCCTCTCCCCTGGGAACTTGTCGCAATGGAGACCATTGCTTCCTAAGGAGGGAGGATTTATATAGGTGTATATCGGTGTCCACCCACCTATTCCACTGGCTTGAAAAACAATTTTCCACCTTGCCAGTTTTTCGACAGTTTTGAGGGTTTTAAACTTCTGGGGTCGTTTTGAGGCCATAAACGATGTTTTTTTGGGATTTTGGGCCCAAGTGAATTTTAATTGAATTTGTCTGGGCTAGTTGAAAATAATTCTTCTCGGTTATACCTTTCCAATGGTTTATCGATTGCCCCAAAGGAAGATCGTATGCAAAAGTTATGCCCTCGATAAGTTGGCGTATCAACTACCCCCATCAGGGCCCACAAAACTTTTGGTTTTTCATCTTCCAGGGTTAGGGTTTTGTATTTTCTTTGTGTTAAAAATGTCTTTGGAGCCTCATTGTAACAATCATCTTCTTGCAAATGTGAGTAACCATCACATATCTTCTCATAGATAATCTTCCACCATTCTAGTGAGTCTTTCACTCTATATTTTTACAGTCTCTATACATTTCTTTCATTAATAGAAATCATGCATTACTGTATTTCTCTGTTTCTGGAAACATTTATGTGTATTTCATTGTAATGTCTATGTTTTCATTTCGTTCTAAAAAATAATCTGGATCAACTGATGCGGCTCAACAACAATCAAGGAAAGATGAAGAGCAGGACAAAACATTGAGACTGGAACAATTCTCAACCCTCCTCCACAAAGACAATGAAAGGATAAGTGAAGAAGAACAAAATAAAAGGGATAAAAATGGAGTGCTTTTAAGTACCTGAATAGATTTGAAGATAAATCTCAAAATAAACCTACAATATCAACAAGAAAAATCCAAACCATTCACCAATACCATAATACCATATATTAATCCTTAAGGAAGGATAACAATCCTCAAGAAATTCTTGACACATTCACAATATTATTCACTATGCTCCAATACATTTCTTACACTTCTTTATATAGCATTTTCTATCTTCTAGGAACATTCTAGAGAAGGAATCTTCTAGAAAACCTATTTATTATATATAACTCTTATAGTGGGATTTATTTAATAATATAGTGGACCTAGTCCACCTTACATTGAATGGCCTCCACTAATAATACATAACCACATTCCCATTGGGTACCTCCCTAGGTATATTACATTCCACCCCCCTTCACATGCTTTGTCCTCGAAACATGGGAAGAAACCATAGAATCTGATCGACTAAGTAATGTAGCCAACTGGTACCAAGTATGACCATTCATAAATCTTAATGGGAGACAAACATGATGTCCAACTGATGTCTGGAAACACTTTTCTTAATCTGCATGATGTATGTGTTTCCATGGGATTGGTTCTCTAGCTTGATGTATTACTGTAGTGCTGGTAGGCCTCCATGCACCCCTTGATCGATTTCCTTTTTGGTTATCCTTGTTATCAGAAAATGATCACAACCACTAGGAAACTATTTTATTGGCCAGGACTGAAAAATGACATAGTTGATTATTTAGCCAAATGTCTAGAATGTCAGCAGGTTAAGGAAGAGCACTGACACCAGCAGGGATGTTGCATCCCCTACCAATTCTAGAATGGAAATGGGAAACCATCTCCATGGATTTCATCACAGGGTTGCCAAAATCAACCAAACAAAATGACGCCATCATAGTAGCTGTGGACAAACTGACAAATACTGCTCACTTCATTCCCGTCAAATCAACATGAAAGGAAATAGATATTTCCATTATTTCCATGAAATAAATATTTAAATTGCATGGCATGCATAAATAAATCATATCCGAGCGAAATACAAAATTTACTTCAAACTTTTGGAAATCTCTATTTGTTGGTTTTGAAACTAAATTGCTATTTAGTACAACCTATCACCCTCAAACTGATAGACAGACAGAGAGGGTAAACCAAGTATTAGAGGACATGTTAAGGATGCATGTAATGCATCAACCTAAGAAATGGGAAGACTACCTACCATTGGTAGAATTTTCCTACAACAATGGTTATCAAGAGTCATTGAAGATGAGCCCTTTTGAAGCCCTCTATGGTAGACAGTTCAAAATTCCAATCAGTTAGGATAACCCAATAGATATAATTACAATCGGGCCATACATGCTGAAAGAAATGGAACAACAAGTAATTCAGATAAAACAAAATATTAAAGTGACTTAGGATAGATAGAAAATCTATGCGGATAGAAAAGCTATGCAGACAGAAAAATGACTCCTAGAGAGTTCAAAACAGGGGATCATGTGTATCTCCGAGTTAGAGCCAGGAAAATCTCCTTGAGAATCGGAGCTTGTTGCAAGATGGCACCTAGGTATTGTGGACCCTTTGAAATTTTGGATAGAGTGGGGCCTGTAGCATATAGGCTAACACTTCCTCCCACAGTGAAGGCACATAATGTTTTCCATGTTTCATTACTGAAGAAATATGTACATGATTCTAATCATATAAATCACTGGTCTGTGATTCAGGTGGAACCAGAGGGAGAATTCTTTATAGAACCACAATGCATAATATAAAGGAAGGAAACCCGACTCAGGAATAAAACCATTTCACGGGTCAAGGTGTAATGGAAACACTTTGTTACAGATGAAGCTACATGGGAAATGGAGGATGCCATGAAACATGCATACCCATTTTTGTTTACTTCTATACATACAGATCACGTCGGTAGGTAGAACATCGAGGACAATGTTCCTTTAAGGGAGGGGATTGTCGTACCCATGTTTCCCCCAGCTTGTAAATATAACTATAACTTGCCAAAATACTGTGGCAAACTATGTATGTGTGAATGTTGGATTTGATGAACCATTTGTTATAAAAGGTAATATATGTATTTTCGTTATTAATTAAACTAGATAGTGTTGCATAATTGTTGAAAGGGGGGTTTTCCAAGATAGATCATGATGCTATGAGAGATGTGGGGAGGGGAACTAGAAATGGTTGAGATGACCCCCACCAAACCAGTACCTCACTGGATTTAATTGCTTAGACCCATAACAGTCCTTTGACCCAGAAATGAATTACTAGTGAGGGTGGTAGTTGGAAAAGTCCTCCTCAAGAGTTAATGAGGGGATGAGGCAGAGTACCCATCTGCAAGGATTCTAGAATTAACCACGAGTTGGGGATTCATACCCATGTAACCTTGTTTAGGAAGGAAATAAAATAGGTAATTTGTGGGCAGATGCAGATTGGCGAGGAAGCAGAGTAGAGAGACTCGTTTCCAAGAGTGAGGAGAGCGCTTGCAGCTCTCGAGTTCAAAGGAGAACTGAGAAACAAGACTGTTCTAGGTGCAAGAAGTTGTTGGCAATGTTTTCAGTCCAATATGATAAACGGGGCTGATGAGTGACTGTGGAAGTACATGTTTAGACCCCCTTGCTTGGTACAGAGAAAATCGATAGCCAAGATCCTGTGAGATGAGGAGAGTAACCTCCATCCCTGAATATCGTGGAGTAAGAACAAATAGTCTCTCTCAGAGAATCATGGTCTAGCTCGGGAGTGGCCAATGGTAAATCCATTCAGGAGTGGTTGTGCCTACATTTGGGTGGAAACATGCACCCCTTTCATCAGTCGCTTCACAATTCTGGTTTCTGACAAGTATTTTCATACTCTGTGTACTGGAATGTAAATGATGTTTGAATATACATGTTTATGACTAAAACATGTATTGAATGGTTAAGGTAGAAATGTTTCTTGTTTCTCTCTGAACCCATGCTTTTGAATGTTCTTTTGGTTGCCTCATCTTAGCAGCTAGAGAGTTATGGGATGTGGGTCTTCCAGAGAGTCGGGGTAGGGTTAATTGAAATGCTTAAGTCCTGTTGAACTCTCTAACTTACCATTGCGGGAATTCCAAGTTCAAACTCGATGGAAAGGAGGGCCTCTCCTTTAGACCCTTCACTTGTGTGACTGAGGGCTCATGTCCATGGGCTTAACCAATTCATGGCTAAGATATTAGTGTGTAGCTCACAAGAATTTTTGGAGGACCCATATGACCAAGGTCTAGGGACCCTGCGCTAGGCCCTAAAAAAGTTAAGCCTTTCTAGCTTTAGAACTTTGGGAGTTCAAAGATCTAGGGTGTTACGACCTTACCAATTGCCAACTGGCTAAAGGAAACTTGTGTTAGGGTTACCCACGACGTTGACTGACATCTCACAATTTCTCTAACCGTGGCAGATAGACCTGTCCCACCGTTAAACCCTGACCCACTTACCAATCACGAAGTAACGTGAGCCGCAGATATGGGGGTATTGTGGAGTCCCCCTGAACATTGGATCTACATCGAGGTAAGTCCGACGTTGAGTAATCCAGGATAAAAAAGTTGTTATAGCACCAAGTTCCCCGAATGTCGGAGTTACTAATTGATGAAATCCATTGATCTAGGGAGTTTGTTAAGAAACCCTCTTAACCATCCAATAAACCGGTGGAGGGACTCACGTATAGTACTTCGATGAAGTCCTACTTTGGTAGAGTGGAGTGGCCATAATGTCGAAACCTACGAAGGTTTGAGCTACGAAGTAACGAGGACCATAGATCTAGGGACCCTTTGGGATCTCCCATGACCGTTAGATCTAGAACGTTTGCATTCTAGCGCTAACCACTCATGGAGCAAGGAGGAAACAACATCGTGAATCCTATGAACGTCGAAGTTACAAAGTAAAATAGGCCCTAGATAAAGGGATCTACGTTAACGTATCTCAACCATGATATCTAAGGGTGTCGGAAGGCCATCAGTCCAGAATGATTTGACACACTGATGTCACCCAGGGTGACATGGACCCATGAATGACGTGACATGTGTCATCGAGATTCATACATTTCGCGAACCCTATACACCCATTGAAACGTGACACATGTCACCATTGTAGGGGCCACGTGACATCTCTACCTTGCCACGTGTCACCCCTGGTACATACTTTCTCTGTCCATCTAGTGGGTGGAGTGCTTGGGATCGACATGTCCTTGCCTTTGCATCTAGTACGTCACCATGTGCAAGGGTGGACCCTTCAAGAGTCTGGGACTTCGGGACTCCAGAGGTTTGGGATGCAATGTCGAGGCTAAGCTGAAAGACCTGAAGATTGGACCCACATGGCGAGATTTCGGGCTTCTTCAGGAGTTCGCGAATTAGGGACTCCGGAGGACATGCATTCAGGGAGGAAAAAGGGGCGTTCAACACCGAAGCGTCAAACGTCGAACTCCCCTCTATCTTAGAGGTTAAATGAGGACCATGTCCCGTCGTTGGATTGGACGATGGATGGAATTCACCCATGGATGTAGGAACTTTGGGATGATACGAATGAGGTGGACCCACGTGGCCCGTGTCTGATAATGCCTGAAGAACTTTAGGAGGCCATAACTTGCAATCTAGAGCTTGGTTTTGAGTTTAGTAGCAGTCATTAGAGAGCTACAATTGAGTAGAAGAGGATGGAGGCCTCAGAAAGATGATTTGAGACGATTAAAGTAAGCGAAATTTTGATGCTCCATCCCTAGAAAAGGGTACTTATGGGTAGGGTGTGTTACACTTAGACCACACTGCTCATCACTCTCAGCAGCGGGTCACCCCTGATCTAAGACTAAAATCCACACAAGTAAATGGATTCCTAGGTTAGGTTGAGACAACAAGAAGTTACACAGTCAACAGGAAGGATTCTGTCCCAGGAGCCAACTCACACTAACAATCTACAACCTCTCATTCCCCACATGCATGTCCCACCCGAGGAAGTGTGCCCCTTCTCTACTCAACAGTCCTTCGGTTGCCCCACTTCCATTCCAGGGCTTTAGCAACAGGCCAKACATGAATTCTCAGAGCACTATAGTTGCAATTGAGATCCCTCAGGAAAATCACTACCCCAACAAACTCTCTCACCTGGAGAGAGTTTCTCATAGGCCTGACAACCTGCTTCTTCAATCCACGGGTCTGACAACCCGCCTCTTCAAACCCACAAGCCTGACAACCTGCTTGTTATGTCCATCTCCTAAGTCAACCATGTACAGGCTCAGGTGAAGGAAGCAACCACGCTCAGTTAAGGAACTATGTTGGCAGTAACAACAAAATAGTTAAGGAACAGTACAGGCTCGGGAAAAATACAAATGTGTTATGCTCAACAGGAAATGTACGGGGTAGATCAGAGTGTGTGCAGGTTCCAGAGGTGCGTACACGATGCAGAGGTCGATGATGGAGGAAATAGATGGTTGTGTGAGTGCTAAGTGAGAGTGAATGCGTTGGTGAATGGGGAAAGATGGGAAAACATAATATTTTCCCCACATATATTTTCATGTGCCATGATTGACGCATGGCTCTCCTGGAGCTCGTCTCTCTCCACTTGTGATTCATTCACTTCACATAAGAACTTAGGATAATATGAAATTTATCCTTTCCTTAATCATTTGGAATAATAATATAATATTCCCTTGGAGTTAAGCCCTCAAGCTTAACCATTTTTCCTAGTCTCCTAGCCCTCCCTTTCTCTTCCTAGTGGAGCTTAGTCCCCCATACTCTTTTATCATGGTCGGTCTACACACAACGATGTATTTATATTAATGATATGAGTGTTTACATATAAAAAATTAGGCTCAATGGCCTTTAACATCTAGGCTCTCCAGCCAAATCATCACATAATCCTCCTAGATTATAATCACTTGGCTCACCAACCTATAAAACATATTTACAATTTATCTAGAGCTCAGCCTTGGGGTATTGCAATCCCCTCCCCTTATTTTTTCATTGTCCTCAGTGCAATACATGTATACATTTATCGTCAAAGATTTTCAAAAATCTTTAAAAAGATGCGGGTACTCTGCCCGCATAGCCTTAGTACCCCTTCAAATCCCAAGTTGGATCCTTAGTACCGTACCAGGTCCATTGGACCTTTATTAGATCTATGGCTTGATTATGGAGCTACTTGATCTTTCGGTCCATTATGTACACCAGATGCACTTGAAAAGCACCTTCTTGCTCCAATTGAATCACATTCCAATCAATAACATGATTAACATTAGGTATATACTTCTTGAGAAATGACACATGGAATCCATTATGAATAGACATTGATGTAGGTAATGCAAGCATATAATCTATAGGACCAATCCTCTCTAGGATTTCAAATGACCCACAATAATGAGCTTCCAACTTGGAACAATTTCCCAACTTCAGGGAACTTCTGTTGGCCTTCAATTTTGGGAATACATGATCACCCACTTTGAATTCCCTGTGAATTATGCCCTTATCAACATATATTTTCTTCCTGTCTTGAGCAGCCTTTAAATTCTACTTTATTTTTGACATCTGCTCTTCCATTTCCCTGAGCAACTCTTTTCCAACCACTACTCTATCTGTTGGGTTGTTCCAGCTTACTGATGTGTTTCACTTTCTTCCATAAAGTGCCTCAAATGGACTCATCTTCAAAGATGCTTTATGTTATCACCATAACAATTTTTCGATGGAATCCAGGTCTCGGAACTTAGCGAAGGGCTAAACAGGTGTAGAAACACGCAAAATTGGAGGTCGGGGCCACATCTAGCAGAATAAGGTCAAATCCAGCAGAAGCGCGAGGTTGATGGGACCCGATGGACCATAGATCTCATGTACCACAGATCAACGGTCAACGACCATATCGGGGGGAGAACTAGCATGAAGTTTATTTATTTGGAAGCGAGCCGATGAAAACACCGTGGTTTCTCCTCAAGACCACGTGGCGCCACTAGATGCATATCGGGGCAAAAAGAGGTCTACCCCAAACTGGTTTGTCTCATCCCCGATATTGGGAAACATATATAAGGGGGGACTCTTGGCGTTATTTTATGATTTTTCAAATCATTTGAACAATAAAAGTGGCGCGACCGCTCGAGTCAAAACTAATCTCAACAGTGCACCAAATTTGCTCATCTTCCGTTCATTCATAGGTATTTTTCATCATCATCATGGATGCTGTCATTTTTTCCATCACATAGCAAGATCCCCTGCCAAGCGAAGAATCCCTAATTGATAGGGACTCTGATATGTTTGACACCATAATAACTGTTTCACTCGTCTCTCTGTCCAGAGCCAATTTGTGAGATCATGTAGGGAGACAAATACCCTTTTGTGAAGCATTCCAAACCTCCATAGTCCCTTATGTCGTTGAAGTTGCTTTCCCCTTCCCAGATTTCATAATCTGGTGTACGAAACAATACTGACAGGAGGAGAAGGTTGTTTTAAATAAGTTAGGGTCAGAGTTCCTATGTATAATAGATATCTCATCAATTCGATACGCCCTTGGCATACCAGATTCTCCCTCCACATCATCTGAATCGTTCGAGGAAGAAAAGCTAGTTACAATCTACAGAGAATGTCCCCTCGAGGTCAAAACCCTATTTTTGCAGACAATTGTTAAACCCGAACATTATTCTAAGAGTCTATCCTTGCTTATGCATGTAAGTGTCATGGTTGTCGAAATCCAGTGGGCCTGTTCCATACTCAGTCAGATTATAGGTTTGGATAATGACAAATATGTAGTTGAGGTCATGCTAGGTTTTTTGTTAACCTTTTTCCAGTCAGAGTCCATTATGTCAGTTTGTATCAGTTTTGATAAATTCATAGCTGATAATGTACACAAATAGCTAGTGAACTTCCAATCACTACGACACTTCAGGTATTACACGTACTTGTTGAAAATGTTCTTGGAAACAAACAAGAGAGAGTTCCATGAAGTAACATTCATCTCCACAGAATGCAAAAGAATCACATTTCTCATTTTCATAAACAAGACCATGTCCAGAGTTTACAGTTTGATCTTCAACACCAGCCTGCCAAGAGTTCTGAAGGACATGAAAAAATACTTACAACCAAACTTAGAAAACAAAGTATGAGATTGGGTGTTGTTCATGCACTCTGCAGTAATTTGCGTATATGGGTGCCAAGAGGCACCTTATCTTCTCCCTATCTTTTTGACACCCATATTTTTTTCCCTAGAGTTCATAAGGCAAAGAATCATCTCAGATACAAAGCATTTCCTGAAAATGCACAAGGCGTCCAACCTGAAATTTCCTTTCATCATAGGACAACTTGTTGTGAATACTAGATCTTGTTTGCCTCAAATCCAGGCCAAACTCAAGGAGTTTGAATTTTCACAGCTACAAGGGAGAAAATATGATCCACATCAGGTCATATCTAGGATAAGATTGATGAGAAAACATGGCCCTTATGAACATGAGTATATGGAAGGTTTTGACAAATTGGCTAATTTGGAAACCTGTGCTGATATGGAAGCCACCTTGCAGCTTGCTCAGGCACATCAAGTGGGGCCAACCCTATAGCAGAATAAGACCAACAAACCCCTCAAAAGCTGATAGTCTAGGTTCCCAAATTAACTGTCTACACCAAAAGAAGCAGTTTGGAGGCCCTAGGCACGAATAGCTAGAAGAATGCTCCCAAGAGGATAAAGATCAATAAATCCCCATAGATCGTAGATTTGGAGGAAGAAGAGCCTAAGGAAAAAGTAAGAATGGATATGGTGGAGAGTGGCACCAACAAGGAGGAAGCTAGTAAAAGAAGCATGCCCCAAAGTGAAATCAGCTCAAGAGATTTCAGAAGCAAGAAGCACATTTTTGATAAAGCACCTGGAGCAGTCTACGAATCTAAAGAAGATTTAGCAAAGAAATATGTTGTGAAAGGAATCTTGGCCATGAGTGAAATAAGGGAGTTGATACCTAAGATAGAAAATATTTTTCAACATAGGTATTCTCTTTCCTTAGTCAGAGATATAGAGAAGAAGACACTCAACATAGAAATTGCAGATGATGATAAAGTGTCTAAGGTCAAGCTACATTATGAAAACACCAGTGCCCCAGACAAGGTGAAATTCCAGAGAAACACCAGTGACATGTTGTGTTCGGACTACCTGGGTCTGAGCTTGAAGGTTTCAAGGTTGAAAACTCATGCACTTAAGCTGGAGGGACAGTTGTGACAAGAGAAAGCATCCAATAGAGCTTGGTAGACTCAAGTCAAGAGATTAGAATCTGAAGGCCCTCAGGGGGTGAAAGATTCTTTAAAAGAGAAAGACAAGATGATTCAAAGCATGAAGAAAAGACTAAAGATGTCTGCGATAGAGCATCCACAAACACCAGAACTAGCTGCTCTAGAACAAGAGAAAGAGACATTTCGACAAGAAGTATTGAATTACAAGGCCAAAGTTTTGCAGTTGGGAAAGGAAAGGGTGAATTGGTCACAAGGGAAGACAAGAGCATCAAACATGGCTATTGTTGCACCTTCTACTTTAGGGATTGCGAAAACCACTGATGGATTGGTTTAGGCTATGTCCCAAGTCAGCCTGAAAGAAAAAGAAATTAGGAGCCTTAACGAAGGCATAGAAAGGCTGCAACAAGAAGTGAGAATAAATGATGAAAGGATGGCCCAGTTCCAGAAAGAAAATCAAGATTTACAAGAAAGGGTAGACAAGCTGAATGCAATATTGAAAGGCAAAGGACTATTGCAAGGGGCCAAACACGTCATCTAGGACTCTATTGTTGTTGAAGTTGCTAAGTTCAGGGTATACTTGAATTTCATCGATGACAAAGATAGCATGGCCATCACAGCCAGAAGAAGATGCACTGTTGTGAGTGAAACACTGGCAAATAAACCCTCAGAGTGGGCCCTGAATACCACAAATCTGTTGAATTCCATTCCCACTGTTGAACTTCATACTATTGGGGTCAAAGGTAGGACCACATTGATCATTTGGGCCAGGAGATTCATTGCCAAGCATAACTTGCTTAAATCAGTCCAAACCAAGGCCATGCAGATGGAGAAGAGCATACAGGAATTCAAATATCTGTTTGAAGAATTGTTCATTAAGGTCTCCCACCATTTTGGGATGGAAAAACAAAATTATATGATCAACAACAATACAACTCTCTCCTCACCCAATGCAGAATGGATCATTCCAAGTTTGAAGGCCTGGAGGAAAACTTGAAAGGACCAAATCTGGTGGAATATTTGATCACAAACTTTGAAATCTTAAATCAATTCAAGACAATAAAGATCAGGCTGTCAACTATGACTTATGCCACTTGCATCGACCTGGATATCCTGATAAAGAATCGATCTCGACTACGTTGTACTAGAACAGAAAAATTCAAATTATTAAAAATCGATCTCTCCTACATCGTACTGCCAATTAAAAAATAAAAAACATGATACTTGATGCAGTGGGCTCTCGTTAATGCTTTTTAAGACCCTTTACGTACGTCGCAGCGGAAATTAAATTCTGCTGCCCGTGCGCCTAAATTCTTTAATAAAAAATGAAGTTTTTTATTATTTTATATGGTTTTCGACAAGTTCTTGCTTAAAACTTTACTCAGAATTCAATTCATATAATTGTAGTTTTTAATAGTTAATCAATTTATGTGTTTAAAAACATTATCTAAACAATTAAAAAAAATTATGATTTGACCAACTTTATGATTTTACCAACCATTACATTGTTAATAGAAAAATTCATATTATTAAAGGGATTTGGTTAGTATGGGGATATAAATTTATGTGAATAACTGTTTTTCTTGTTGTTCAGAATCCATTTTTGAATACAAAAATGGATTCAGCATGCTGAAAAACTCCCAAGGCACTAGAATTTTACAAAAATAATCATTTAAATAAAAAAATCCAACAATTTCTCACCAAATTTCAAGCAAATATCATAAAAAAAAAATATTCATTTAGTTCATATTGGTCATACATAACATTCATTTTAAACTATTTAAATCTCCAACTACAATAGTCCTTGCAAATAGTATTTGTATTAATTATGTAGCTGAATAAAAGCTGTTGAAGTGATTATACAATGTGATGGACGTGACGTGACTTCAGATGAAAGGCCTATACAATGGATGAAGGGAACGTGGAGATGAAGAAAATTGAAGTGGATGATGAGGGTGAGAGAACGAGGGAGGAAACTGAGCGACGAAGAATGGGAAATGATAAATCCCAACTACGTCAATCCAATGTTTTCCCCGTCTCCATCCGAGCGAAGCGTCTCTCCAGGGCGCTTCAGCACGGCCTCTTCTAACGCTTATGCTATGTCTCCCTGGACGTTGCTGCCAACGCTGCCCTTCAATTCCCCCGAAGCCCCTTATTCATTCAGATGCGTTGCTTCGACGCTCAAGCCCGGTGGGCAAATATATTCAATAGCGGCTGCGGCAGACGGCCTTCTGTACACGGGTTCCGACAGCAAAAGCATAAGGGTATGGAGACACCCACATTTCCCACAACACAGTTGTCTCAAGTCCGGGTCACGCAACGTCAAGGCTCTTCTCGTTGCCGGCGATCAAATTTTGAGCGCTCATGGGGACAACAAGATACGCCTCTGGCGCCGCTCGCGCTCGAATCCCAACATCCACACGCGTGTGTCCACGCTCCCCAAGTTGAACATATTTCACAATTTTATCAGGCCCTTGGTAAGAGACCACTGCACCGGCAGTGTGAAACACTCGGGTACCGTGACCTGCCTTGCCTACGATGTAAACGACGATTTGCTGTACTCCGCTTCATCGGATAAGAGTGTAAAGGTGTGGAAAGTGTCGGAGTCTAAGTGCATGGAGACTATCCAAGCCCACACCGAGGCCGTCAATGCCGTCGTCGTGCGGCACGACGGGCTTCTCTTCACTGGATCCGATGACAACACGGTGAAGGTTTGGAGGCGGAAGGGTCGTGGCCAACCGAAGCACGAGCAAATGATGACTCTTAACATGCAACGATCTCCCGTAAAAGCTCTCGCCCTCGGCCCGGATGGCTCGCCCGTTCTGTACGCTGGATGTTACGAYGGATATATTCATTACTGGGAGGAAGACCAATTCTCCGACCGAATATTGCATYACTCCGGTTTCCTTCGAGGCCACCTTCACTCCGTTCTCTGTCTGGAGACCGTACGCGCTCTGCTGTTGAGTGGCTCGGCTGACACAACGATTCGTGTTTGGAAAAGGGAAGCGGGCGGCACCGGAATATGTTGCCTTGCAGTGATGGAGGGGCACAGCGGTCCCGTGAAATGCATAGCTGCCACTATCACGGTTAATTCGTTTATCGCTTACAGTGGAAGCCTTGACGGAATGGTGAAGGTCTGGATGGGTTGTATGAAAACCACCATGGATTCTCGTCCTACGTCGCCACTACGAATACATTAGTGGCTCCGCAACGGCGAGGATTCGATAACACGGCGACTACTATTCCAAACGCGCCTTCACTTTTTGTTTATGTTTAGGAGAGCATCCGTATCTAGATCTATTTAATTTTCATTATGTTTTCAATGAATCTTGATATTTTGTATGAATATTAAAATCTTCTTACGATTATAGGGGTCTTGCAGTGGGTAACGTACTATGATCCTTATGCTTTTGTGATAATCGTGTGGTGCGAGGCATTCAAATGATCTCAGAAAATTATGCTTTTGATACTGCTCATCACAATCACAATTTCCGAAACTATTTTCACTATACTCTATGAGACTTGTCTGTTTCAATACTGCTCATCACAACCACAATTTCCTTCCTACTGAAAATATTCCACTCCACTACACTCCATTCGATTTGTATGTTTTCAGGGTCCAAAAATCATAGTAACAATTTTGGGCAGTGTGAGCATTTGCTGTACGAAAATTTGGTAGTAGTATTAAATGCAGCTTTAATAATATATTTACTTATTTATTTAGTAGTATTAAATGCAGCTTTAGTAGTATTTACTTCATTTGTTCTCAAAAATTAAAATTAAAATTAAAATTACATTGCCATTGCCCAATTTTGAGGGAATGAAATAATTTTTCATGTAAATTAAAAATTAAAATCACATTTGTCAAAATCATTTTTTATATTTATCATAACTTTATCAGAGCAAATATCTTCTAACTTTTGAAAATAAAATATATGTTTTGATATTTATTTAAAAAAATTAATTTTTCATTTCTATTTTATTATAAAATGAAAATTACAATTTTTTTGTTGTTGTATTAGTTAAAAAAAATATAAGTATATAATTCAACTATAAAAATATAGATGCATAGTGCATTTACAAGATTAAAATTACATAATTAATACACATGTTATTTGGACTTTTTTAGAAAATAATGCTCAATTCTTTTTTTTAACCTCCTATCTCAAGAAGGATGGAGAGTAATTAACAACAAGCCACCAGATGAACCAACTCCTACTGTGAATGGGAGGTATCAATTTCATGTACTCTATTTGTTCCACCTAGAGGTCCTTCATGTACAACTATCTCCCAAGGACAAAAGACTTGTATCCATGTCTTCTACTCTGTCACTTAAAGAAGGATTGGATTCCACAAACTTGTATCCCTATCTTCTACTCTATCCAGAGAGGAAGGATTGGATATCTCAACATAGATGCACTTGTATGCATAGAACCCCACTATATCTTTCTGTAGATATAATACTAAATAAGTGCCCAAATATTTCTTGTTATCCTAAAATATGGATAAATACTAGAAATGTAATAGCAAATTGGGAAGTCACCCAAATTGACACTCTAGTCACTAACATAAAGTTATAATCAAAATCTAGAATCCAAGGGGTTTTAAAAGGTTCCACTCTTCCCCAAAACCAAGGATATTATCCAAATACTTTTTGATAATTAGCATGATTGTAAAACTGAACATTATAAAATTTTTAGAAGCACAAAGAGAGCTCACACTTGTTTTCTAAGTTGAATGATTAAATTGGCCGAAAGCATATGTAGAAGGCCAATACCCATTAAATTTACAAATACATACATATTTAATATAGTGAATATAGATGGGTTAAATATTGTGCTATGATCACCACCACTGACACATCATCAATATGATCCACTATATGGGTACTAGAAAGAGTAGAAGGATTTGAAGTGTTTGGAATGGTAGAATTTTTTTTTACTAAATTCCTAAAAGACACAAGTTTTGAAGTTGAAGGAATTCCAGTGCCCACCACTCCTCTCTACATTCACAACACCAAATAAAGGTTGAATCTTTAAAAATGTTGTAGTTAGACCAAGGAAGCAAGCCCTCAAGTTGTTTACCCTTGAAAATTGAATGTTTCTGATCAATAGGAATCTTTTGGGATAGCTCCAAATTATGTTTAATAACCACCACATAATAGTTAGAAATCACCCATCAAATTAAGGACTTCATGGAAAGAGTCCTTATCATTCTCTAAAAATTTTCCATGGCATCAGGGAGTGCATCCATGCTTGACAAAACAACTTATTATCTAGCCATGAATCCTCTACCAAAATTTGACGCTTTTGACCTCTAATGCGAAAGAGAGATTCTACAAACAATTGATTAACAACATTTTCATCAAATACTTGACATGCAACATTTGTTGCCATGGTTTTTGCAAACGAAAGGAAAGAAAACATTTCATTGAATATCTTAAAAGCAAGATCGGGATCTTTGGTACCCAAAAATTATTGAACTAGACTTTCTTCAAACACTTAGCAGGCCAACAAGTCACCAGAAACTTTGCATTTAGGCATTTTCATTGAATACTTGGCTAGAATTCCTCTTGTTCAACTCCCATTGTTTCTCTATGGAATTATTGACAACCATATGAATGAAATCCTGACCTTTAAACCAAAAATGTTCAAGAACCTTTGAATTTGTTTTGAAACATGTCTCTTCAAACTCCTATCTAGCATAAGCCCTCAGGCTATCTATCCAAGGGATTCCTTTCTCATTCATCCACAAGAAAAATGTGAGGATGTGATAATATATCTGTATAGAGCCATTTCTTCATGCACAATACTTGTCAAACTCCGATGGACCAATCCCTCATCTTCTTTGTCTTTTAATGCTTATGGAAAATTAAGATAAACATACTTACTTCCATATTAAAATAGTATTATATTTTTTTGTTAAATATTCTTTTATTGAATCATATTAAATTTATAATCATATGTAAATCTTACTATATGCCGAAAACATAAAAACTATGAAATCAATATAGTTATATTTACTTGAATTCCAACACAAATGACCAAAATGACTAAAAATAGAATATAACATTATCTCCTTCCCTTTATTTATTAGTAAGTCATCAAAATTCACCCATACTTAAAAACAAAAAATTACACCGTCATTCACATATATAGTTATACTTGATTTTTCACCCCTTTATTTATTAGTTAGTAGTTGAAAGCCAATGTATGTTGAAGTTGCACATAAAACTCCATGCTCTTGCATTTAGATCGAGATGTACATTTATACATGAATACAAATTTCCATTGTTTAAAGGTGAGTGAAAGTTAATGATAGTTTTTAACGATGAGTTCATCACAATGTAATTTAAGGAAACAATAATGTTTGTACTTGGAGGACAGTTTGATACATTTACACAATATTTGAATATGGCATTTGAATGCAATGTAAGAAGATGAATTATATGAAATTGAAAATTCAGTTTTTCTAATAATGATATGTTATTTTTTTCCGAAATATAATGTATACTTTCTTATCAATGTAGCCATTTAGTACCTAAATAAATAAATTTTATGAGAGAGTTGGCCTTAACATATTCAAACACATTATTTTTTGTTTTATTTTGTAGAGCTCTTTCTGTAGTAGTGTACCATACACTTTTTTGATAATGGGTAAGACAATACAAAATTACAAGAGAAACAAAATTATTTTATTTTATAATTCTAATATAGGTGAAGATAAAACATGAGAAAAAACCAACATTATAACTAACACAATGACATTAAAGGTGGATGATATAAGCTAATGGGGAATTCTTCACCTTTTTAAACTAATTACACCTTCCACACATGTCTATAACACATCACACAATCCCCAACTAATGCACCCCCTTACTGTTGCTAGCATGGTATAGGAAAGAGGACTAGAGTGTAAAATTTACTATTATGAAAACTCAAGTGCGAAAATATTCTATACAAGATCTCCAACAACAAATCCATATTAGCAAGGTACAAGGAAAATGCTTAGAATAGGTTCTAATTGGTTTGGCAACTTATTCCTTTTATATTCTTCTTTAACTAAACATTGTTCCACACACTCATATGTGCATCCAATCGTGCAAATATGAATGTGTAAGTCCATTTGGACCACTACTAACAACCAAACTAAGGTTAATCCCTTCATCTAATTTGGAAGCTAATAATAAAGATTAGGTACAAGGCGCACTTCCTCAACATGGGAATGACCCAATATCAAATATGTACCTGAAGATTACACCTCCATTGTGTGTAATTAACATAGAACAACTCTATTTTGCTCAACAAGACACATTGATGGCATCACCCTTTGTATTCTCATAATATTATGCTACCTTAATATTAGCCTAGTATGTTATTCATATCAAATATGTACGTGAAGATTACACCTCCATTGTATGTGTAACGAGCCTCTGTTATGCCTAAGAAAAAGCAAAGCGCAAAAGGAAATTTTTTATTTATTAAAAAATTAACATCAACACATGATCACAACAACGCCTACTCAACAACATCATAAGAAAAAACAGTACCATCTACTCATCATGGAATCACTAATGACGCATTCAACGCGTCAACGAAGGATAGCGACACATAAACATAAATAGTGTAGTAGGTTAGCACATCATAATTATCTTGAAACAAATTACAACAACATTCAATTAGATAATGAATATAAAATGACTACCCACCCAACGTACCCTGCAAGGTTAGGACCTCGAGGACAAATAAGCAACGCTCAAGCCCAGGTTCCAATTGATTTTAACCATTTATGGTCTCAGGGCCAGCGACTGTTATGAGGAACAAGGAGGTGTCTACATCTCACTAGCACAATCAATCCAAGCAACTAGCTAATCAATAACATCAATGATCATCCATTTCATCAATCCATCAATCTTATTCATCAACTAATAATGACGTAAGGGTAATCAGTATTGTTATCAATCATACATCAATAATTAAATATTCGATGCACGTGAGAGTAAAACAATTCTAGAAAAATCACAAGTCAACTTAAGTAAAAGCGCAAGATAAAGCTAGTCACTAAATACGTCATGTATCTAATAAATTCATGATGCCAGAAGTTAACATTTAAATTCAAGGTGCAAAACAATAATGATGAAGCAATCACACGCCCAATTAAATTACGGTGCACAAGTACATTTTGTTACTAAACTAATCATGCATCACCATTATTGCAAGGTGCACAGGTAATCAAGCTAAATCATTTTACATCCATCGTTAATCCAATGTGCAATCAATCCAATAATTTAATCACAACATAATCCATGGCGCGAGGTAAATTTATAACTCAATCATTCATCAATTATTAATTATTCATTTCACCAGAGAAAACTATTGATTTATTTCATGGCGCAACCAAACTATCTACTCAACCAATCAGACATCAATTTAAGAGAAACAATAGTAAATTATACACATATCGTTATACATCAGTGTTGTTCTTAACGTGGAATTCATCAACATTTATATTGTGGCGCGCAAATGATTTATTTACTTAAGTAATCACCCCTCTACAATTTCAAGGTGCGCAAGAAATCTAATTGTTAAATTGATCACACATCAACATTAATCAAGGCGGTCATGTAATTAAATCACATCCAAACATTCAATACATCTCTGTTAATACATGGCGCAAAATAAGTATCAATTCCAATTCATGTGCAAAGTAGTCATGTTTTTCAATGAGGCTTGCAATTTACATTGTAAAGTCCCCAACTTAGGTGCTATTAATCTACAATAGTCCTTCAACAATTTAATTCATACTCAAGTAAATTCGATACATCACTTATAATGCATGTGCGAATATAATTCTTTTATTCATATATAGACTGACCCCAGAATAAATCAAGCATTCAATAGATCCTTTTATTGACAAGTCATAGATATCTAAAGTGCTCATTAAAATTAACATTGAGATATAAAATGAGACTTAACAACGAATATAAACTTGAAGACTTCTAGACATCATAAGGAAAATGATACATATAAAACTATGTGATCCCATTGAAAGAAGATATTTGCCTTTGAATATTACTAACTAAAATCAAATGAAACTAAAGGAAACTACAATGTGCAGGGAATCTTCTAATGCCCCCCCCAAAATGTAGGAATAAGAAAAAGGAAGGAACTTAAAATCTCAGAGACATGAAGGAAAACACAGAGTTGGTAAATTCCTCAACAACACAGAGATAATGAGGAAATTTATGGGCAAAAATAGTGACCAACACGCAGAGATAAAGAAGGTAAAAACTCATGTTGGTTCCCCCATAAGCTAGCACGTTTTACACAAAAAACACAGAGATGAAGATGGTAAAAATGCATGATGGTTTCCCCCACAAACTCACACATTTTACACATAAAAATGCAAAGATACACAAGGTATAACCGCATGTTGGTTTCCCCCATAGTCTGAGCACATTTTTACACAAAAAACGCAGAGGTAAGGAGGGTAAAAAATATTTCTAGTTTCCCCCACAGTCTTAGCACGTTTTTACACAAAAAACGTAGAGGTAAGGAGGGTAAAAACTATTGCTAGTTTCCCCCACAGTCTGAGCACGTTTTTACACCAAAAAGTGCAGAGGTAAGGAGGGTAAAAACTCTTGCTAGTTTCCCCCATAGTTTGAGCACGTTTTTACACCAAAACATAGAGGTAAGGAGGGTAAAAAATCTTGCTAGTTTCCCCCACAGTCTGAGCACAGTTTTACACAAAAAACACGGAGGTAAGGAGGGAAAAACATCTTGCTAGTTTCCCCCACAGTCTGAGCACGTTTTTACACCAAAAACGAAGAGGTAAGGAGGGTAAAAACTCTTGTTAGTTTCCCCCACAGTCTGAGCATGTTTTTACACCAAAAACGCATAGGTAAGGAGGGTAAATTGCCTGGGTGTCCTTCAACAAAAACACAAAGGTGGAATGTAAATTGGTAGAGTAAAACTTCGTTGGAGAGTGAGAAAAAACGTGGGTAAGGATCAAAAGAATTTTTTTGATTAGCTCCAGATCAATTTTGGCTGGCAACGACCTCATTATGGATCAGATAGTACAAACTCAGGTTCAAATTAAAGGGCAATGATCAAACATTTTGTATGTAGACATTCAAGCTCAGATTGAAATTAACCAGGTGGTGATCAAACATTCTATATGTAGACATTCAAGCTCATATTTGAAATTAACAATGGAGGTGGTCAAACATTTATATATGTATACATTCAACTCAGATTTACATTAAAAATGGCGGTGAAATTATTAGGAATCTGCCTCTAGCATTTATAAAAGCATCTAGGAGCTTATCTTTTGATCTTAATATCTCACACAGTTACGCAAGGTAAAAACAAAAACTAGATTATACAAATTAATCCAATGCGATTACAAATTTAAATTAACATACCATAACCGAAGGCGAGAAGTTGATGATGATCTCTCGCGCTTACGCTCCGTCCCGCTCCTTGCTTGCTAACCGTGAAGACCTCACCGGTACATCCCAACCAACACTAGGGGCACTCTTCTTCCCCCTTAGCCCCCTGAGCTGCAAAGGGGCCACACACAAACACAACTAGAAAACTCTAGCTCCCAGCTCGCATCGCAAGGTTGAGCTACCACTCTCTCATTTTCGAGCTAGGTATCCCAACTCTCACAAGAAAAATCAGTCAAAGAAATTTCGACAGCATAACTTTACGCATACCAGTCATGATCCATTCCTCCTCATAGTCATTTCTTTTATAGAATTTTTCTTAGTGTCCACTTGCCAATTGCACATTAAATTATTTTTTTAAAAATTAATTAGGAATTATTCTCCCTCGTACACTTGTCACCCGATCCATTAGTTGCACCAGAAATTCACTATTTAATTTAATTAAATGTCAATTTCCCTCACCCATCCTAAAAGGGCTCCTAAAATCGCTTTTAGCTATTCCTTTATTCCCTCTATTTCCTTTTTAATGGCTAACTTCTTTCTAAAACTTAGTTGTGTTTAATTTAAGAAATTTCTTTAGTTAGGCTAGACTAGATTCCTTTTTATGCTTCCACATCTCTTTTTATATTTATTTCCTTTCTTATCTTAGTTCCAAATTGGTATTCTTTTGCACACATTTATATAATTAAATATTTAGATACAAATTTTTACTCTTTCAATTACTAACTTGATTTTTTTTCATTCCCCATCATTTATTAAATTTATAGTCCAAATTTTTGTCTTCTTACCCACTTTAGACTTAGGTTCAAATTTTTAAACTAGGCTTAGAATTTTTAAGGAGATTTTATAATTAATAAAAATTACTCATTCAATAATTATTTTAAGTCCGACCATGTCAAAACAAATATTGTTTTCTAGGCACCTAGGTTCATTAACTCACCTTTATTAAAGAACATGATGTGCCCTTCAAGACACACTCCATGCTCCAAGGGTGTCACTCGCCTTTATTTAAGTTTTAATTATGTGACGTTTCCTTCAAGACGCATTATGTGCTCCAAGGGTGCCACTTGCCTTTGACTGATTTTGGTAGTTGTCCAACCCTTGGAGTCAATACTCCATCAGGCGACCTTGTGAGAGACTAAGGGCCTATAAGAAATAAGGACCTTGCCTTATTGCGCGCCCCTTAGAATCTTTGTGAGCATCTTTCTCAGTCTTCCCTCACGACATCGTGGATCTCACGAACCAAGTAATCGTTAACCTATAATTCGAGCCACGACGAGAGTGCAAGTAGGTTGTGGCAGGGATGCTGCCATACCTCTCCCTCAATTTCTGGTTGCTGTGCATGGGCCCTTTACTCCTTATGTGAGTCTGATTAGAAAGTAATCGTCCACCTGCATCCATCACGAAACACTGTCAACGATCCGTAAACAACATCATAATATATCCTATCATATGTCACATATACATAAATAGAAATACCCAAACCATATACAGTCCACTCCCTGACTCGATCCAGAGTCCAAGGAGGTCCATTGATGCCATCAACTTCCTCAATCTGTTGAGTGTCCTACACACTCAGGAGAAACCCGTCAATAACACTTGTCTATACATAGATATAAAATAACATAACATCATAATCCAACAACATCATCATCTAAATCCTTAAGCCAAACAGACAACCATATACAAAACCGGATCACTTGCACGCAAGTGTCCTCAAAGAATAAGTCAAATCATGTGTGCACAATGGCGAGGATTGGATTACACAA
>ML777762.1:1459298-1478044 GCA_009831015.1 Picea engelmannii | reverse complement strand
TCATATCTCATTAATTATTAAGAAGTGTATTTTCAACACACCTTTTGGGATTTTGTTAGGACATGTGGTGTGTAAACAAGGTTTACTAGTTGATCCTGCTAAAATTGTTTTCATAATTAACTTATCACCACCAAAGTCAGTGCGCCGATTGAAGAGTACATTGGACCATACAATGTATTACATAAATTTCATAAGGGGATATGCACAAATCACCGCGCCAATGGAGAAGTTGTTGAAGAAGGATACTAAGTACCACTGGAATGATGAATGCCAGAAGGGTTTAGATATTTTAAAGGAAAATATGGTTACTGCGCCAATTCTGGTTTTCCCAGATTGGTTAAAGGAATTTCATGTGCATGTGGATGCATTTGCAATTTCATTGGGACCAATATTAACCCAGCCAGGATAAGGTGATATCGATCACCCTATTACTTTTGCAAGTAGGAAGATGTCAGATTCAAAGCATAACTACAATACTACAGAAAGAGAAGGTCTAGCTATGGTGTATGCTTTGCAGAAATACAAACATTACTTGTTGGGAGAACACTTTAAGATGTTTATAGATCATTCAACTCTGAGATACTTAGTTAATAAGCCAGTGTTGGGGGGAAGGATATGCAGATGGCTATTATTATTTCAGGAATTTGACTTTGAAGTTGTGGTGAAGCCTAGAATATTGAATGCATGACCATATCACTTATCCATGATAACGAATGGAGAGGAACCCAATAACTTGGAAGAAAAATTTCCCGATGCACAATTATTTTCAATACATATAACAAATGAATATTTTGCTGACATTATTGAGTTTTTTAGTACAGGATTTGCACCAAGAGAATTTACTACTGTGCATAAGAGAATTTTGGTGGTCAGAGATTCATATGATCAATTGATTGTAGGTCATTTGTACAAACTTGGAGAATATAACATCTTGAGGAGATGTGTGATTGAGCATAAAAGACCCATTATTTTGGCAGAGGTGCATGAAGGGATTGCAGGAAAAGATACCACGCAAAAGGTATTGAACACATGATTATGATGGCCAATAGTGCACAAAGATTCAAATAAATATTGTCAGAAGTGTGATGTTTGTCAAAGAGTAGAGAAGCCATCCAAGAGGGATGAGATGCCACTGCAACAACAAGTTACTTTACAAGTGTTCAATAAATGGGCAATAGATTTTTTAGGTCCAATTAATCCACCAACAAGAAGATCAAGAGCCAAATATATTATTACAACGAAGGAATACTTGATCAGATGGGCTGAGGCAACACCAGTGAAGGATTGCAGTGAAGAGACTGCAACACACTTTTTATTTGAGAATGTAGTAACAAGGTTTGGATGTCCAATAATATTGATGAGTGATCAGGGGACTCACTTCATAAACAATACAATTGAGGAAATACTTGAAGAGTTTAAGATATACCACCATAATAGTACTCCTTACCACCCTCAAGAAAATGGAACAATGGAATCCTTCAACAAGATTTTGGAGAATGATTTGACACAGATTTTAATGTAAACATAGATGATTGGGATTTGAAGGTACCAACAATACTTTGGGCTTATAGAACTACCTACAATAAGCTAATAGGGAAGACACCATTTAGATTGGTGTATGGATAGGAGGCAATAATTCCCTTAGATTATTTGATACCAAGTCTATGCATTGCAGGAATTACAGAGATGACAGAAAAGGGCGCAACATAGGAAAGATTGGCTCAACTAATGGAATTGGAAGATGATAGAATCATAGAAGGTTTTCATCAGGAGGTACATAAAGCAAAGGATAAAGCATGGCATGAAAAACATATCAATAAGAAGACATTTAAGGAAGGAGATTTGGTTCTCTTCTATGACAATAAGTATTTGTAGCACCCAAGAAATCTCATAATGCATTGGCTAGGGTCATATAAGATAAAGTCTGTCACAGATGGAGGTGTTGTACAACTGCAAGACTTAGCAAGCAAGGAAGTTCAAGGAATGGTGAATGGTAGTTGACTAAAATTGTATAGGGATAGTTGACCTACTAACTCTCAAAATTTGCAGCGCAACATGTAGACTTGCACATATTGTAAATAATAGGAATTAAAAGAAGAAAAAAGAAGAGAAAAAATAGAAAAAATGAAGAAAAAGCCAAAAGGAAGTAGTTAGGGGAACAAGTGATAGTTGGGAATGATAGTGCGCATCAGAAAAAAATTTGGTGTGACATAATTTATAATACCATGTGCAGGAAAATTAGACACCATGCATCAGAACAAAGAAATAACTAGAAAAGTGAAAAACAAGTGAAAAAAAGGACGATCGCGTCAGAACATTAATGAGAGGGTTTATAAAAATGGAAAATCTAGGAAGAGTTCGACACTTAGCGATTTTTTAGAAACAAAGTACTTGAGAGCACGAACAAAGGGTGATTAATCAAGAAATAGATGCATTCATGCACAAGGAAAGTAAGATGGCACCCCCGAAGGTTGGCGCTCTCGGACGATTTGTAAGAGTGACCCAACAGTCAGGAAGGAAGAAGGAAATACTGATAGAGCTAAAGCGTTTTGTGGAGCTAGAGGATGTTACAACATCAGAGACCGAATCTGCCAGTCCTGCTAAGATAGAAGAAGAAACATCAACCACATAATAGGTGCAAGTGGGTCAGAGCATGGATAACCCTAACGGTGGGTCAAACCTTAATCTCAAAAACCTCACAGAAGTGGAGGAAATAGAGAAACAAAAACAAAAAGATGTCACAGAGGAAGTGCTGGTCGAAGATATCACATGCCGACAAGAGATAAAGGGTGAAGAAGAAGAAGAAGCCTAAGATGAATTCACGGAAGAAAACCCAGTTGTGGGTCAGAAGAGGAAAGCACCAAGCACAGTAGGAATCACTTTACCTTACATCCCAGACGATATAGTTGTAGTTGAAGATATGGTTGGGAAGGTTACAAAATTGAAATATGTAGATCATGATGTGACATATGCAGTGAAGTTTCTTGACCTTGTGCATGAAATTTAGTTGGATAATAGGGGGGAGGTAGGACCCTTAGGGAAACCCATTTTGGGGACCGCGCAGTGGATCACAGGGTTATACAACTCGAGCATTATGAATCTGTTGGACATATTGAATTTCAAGTGCGGTAAGAATGTGGGCCTTTGTGTGAAGCAATTGTTGTCCAGGGTACATGGAGGTATCCTATGGATGGACAAGTTGGTCCCCATAGATGTATATCTCATAGCCAATATTACAGGGTTTCCCACCAACGGTGTAAAGACAAAAAAATATTTAGACAAAGCCAGGGACAAAGAAATTGCAGAAGTTAAAGCGTAGTTCAAGACGAACAACAACACCAGGAGTATAATAATAAAGGACATTAATGACCACGTGAAAAAGTTTTCTACAAAATTGATGGCTTGCAAAATTTTGAGGAAGTGCAGAAAGCAAGAGGCCTCGACAGGAGTGATAACAGTAGCTGCGTAGTGTGCAAAAGGTGTAGTGTTAAGTTGGGAACCATATTTATTGAACCATTTTCTAATAGACTGTCGAGATGCATAAGATAATGGAAAAATTCCATTATTCCTGGTTATTGATACTAATAGCTTTGGTAGGTTGGAAAGAGCCCAAATTTTTAGCCTTTATGGAAAGAAAAGGGAAATGTTGTGCAGTGTGGTATGAAGCCTTGTGGAAGGCAAAGGACCCTAAGAACCAACAAGAAAACAACATAATGTTTTCCATTTTCTTGGAAGACATGCAACATAATACAACCAATGTTTGGAGGATCCCAATCGAAGTAGTCCAGGAAAATGAAGGGATTTCTAATTTCAAAGCTTCAAGAAACCATTTGTGGATTCAGGCCAGAAGGGACCCAAAGAAGAAGTGGCTAGAAATGAGGTATTGTACATCGTGCAAGGAAGTAGACTGGATTGTGAAGGAATAGCCTATGTAGTGGAAGGTCCTAGTCACATAGAATAAATGAACAAAGCCTAAGGTTCAAGCAAAAGTAGGAACATCAAATAAGATAAGCAGTCCATTAGACAATACAAGGAAGGCTGCAAAGCACGGTCAAGCCTAAGGAATTAATGCAACAAGAAAGAAAGATATTGTGTCGAAGGAAGAAGTAAAAGGGGATGATGAAAAGGGAGATAGATCACGAAAAAAGGAAGTCCAGGATGAGGAAATAGAGAAGAAGAAAATTGAGGTGCATACCTCAACCCCACCAAAGAAGAGGACTGGAACATAGAAGGCAGAAATTAGGAAGAAGATGAAGTATCACAATAACCCTCCAGTTCTTAGTATTACAAAAGACGATGCATAATTCGTCACAGACAAAGTCTAGGATAGATGGGAAAATGCACTACTTGCAGCAGAGGCACAACGAGAGGATATTATGGAAAAGATAGCAGAAGTTCATGGCATTGTACATAGGTTGCAACTAAATACATCACATCATCCAACAATGAAACATAAAGAAAAAGTACAAGAGGCACCAACGTAGAAAGAACAAGGAGAGACAATGCATACAATAATGAAGAGCAGTGACATGTTTAAGGTCACACGAGAGATGCTGGAGGTGGATGAGAACACAACACATAAACAAGTGAAGGACGTGGAAAATATGGAGTTTTTTCTGGCGAACATACCCATGAAGGTGTTATATGGATTACCAACGAGTGTGATGTAGGAAGTACAATCAAGAGTTAGGGAGGATGCAACCAACCTAGTCCTTGACCGAGAGGTGAAGGATATTTTGCAGGTTGCTTGTGAGAAGATCACACTAGAGAAGGAGTAGGAGAAACAATGCGTAGATAACCTAGAGAAGAAACTAGCAGAAGTATACAAGAGGATACCAGACTACACGTAGGCACAGAAGGTAACATCAAAAGAGAAGATACAAAAGAATGCACAGACAATGGAGAAGTATAAACATGAGATAGAGGACTTAAATGAAAAACTAACTCTGAGCACACATCCAGAAGTATGGGAACAGAGAGAGTAGGAGGTTACTGTGCACGTAGATAACATAATGTAGGAGATAAAAGAAGTGGGAGAATTATATGAGAAGACTACACATATTTGGACCAACATGGAAGAAGATGAGAGGATCCAACAACTGGAGCAAAGAGAGGAAAAGTTGAAGTTGCGGTTCATAACTTAAAGAAGAGACAAAAGATCATGGACATATCCTTGATATTGAAGGCCGTGCAGGAGATGAAAAATTTGCAGGGATAAGTAAAGACTGCACAAGAGGAGAAACAAGCAAGGCAGGCTCAGTTGGAACCATTTCAACAAGAGGCCGAAAGGATGATAGAAGAACTACAAATAGAGAAATCCAGCTTAGAATAGGTGCATGTAGAAAGCAAAGAAGTGCTGACAGAGCACATAATAGTGCATGCTTGGAGATAATAGTAGGAAAGAGCACACAGGCTATAGTGAAAGCGACATAGTTGGAAAAGAAGTTTCATGCGCTGGAGGTAGCACTTCAAAATATGAACTAAGTGACTCAATACGAGCCAAATGTTAGTGTTGGAGGCCTGTTGGATCAAGAATTTTTGGGAAGACAACGCAACAAATGAGGCATATTGGACCAAGAAGGAGAGAGCACCACATTTTGAGGAAAAACAATGCACGCGACATGATTTGTAGAAATCCGGTGCAGATGTGGACAAACCTAGCTGTGTTAGGGTTATGGTTTTGGAGTCATATTGTAAGGGTTTAACCCATTTTTGTAATATAAATATAATAGGTCTAAGGTAGAAGGGGGGATCTATCTAGGTATCCCATCTTTTTTTGGGGAAATCTATGTGTGACTTTTGCATACTTGAAGAACTTTTTTGGAGTTAAAGTCTGTTTTGAGAGTTGTGGAGGTCAGATGGAGTAAATATGTATGTAGCTGAGGGTCAGGTCGCAAGATGTGGAGATTGGTGCATGCAACACCTTTTTATGAATAATAAGAGAAGCATAAGATCTTTGTGGATGTAGCCCCAGGGGGGGTGAACCACAGTAAAACTCTGTGTGCAATGTGTCTAAATTTTTTACTATTTCTGTAGTTATGATTAAATGGTTAGATAAATGAATGAATGGTTTTACTTATAGCAAACACTATAATATATATGTAGAATGAATGTTATGAATGAATGAATGGATCTGATGAATATTGTAGTAGAATGCATGATTAAGTAGAAATAGAAGTAAGGAGAACAACCCCAATCCATTCCATGATTGCATACACCTGCTGTTAGCTCCCAAAATGAAACTGTCCTTTTGGTCGAGTTTTGTGGTGGATAGCATGGCTATCGGTAGTTTCCTCAATTCATTTTTGAGTTTTATAGCTGCAAAACTTAGGTTTTGGTTTTTGTCTTAGAAACTAATATGACCCATAAAAGTCTTCTTTTCAAAATTTTCATAATTCACTTTCAACAACTAATGTGTGTCCAAAAGTTGAGTGTTAGCTGGGGAAAGTGGCGACTTTCAGCAGCTAAGGAGCACTTCTCACAAGTCTGTGCGCTGTTGAAAGTGGTGAATTTCAAAATATCAAAGAAACAGGGTCGCAGGTCGTGCGCTGTTGAAAGTGAAGACTTTCCGCAGCTATGGAACGGTTTTTACAAAGTTGTGCGCTGTTGAAAGTGAAAACTTTCCGCAGCTACAGAGCAGTTCATAGAAGGTCACGCGCTGAGGAAAGTGAAGACTTTCAATAGCTAAGGGGGGTTTTCCACAGGACCGTGCGCTGGTGAAAGTGTTGATTTTCAAAACATTCAAAGAAAGCATTGTCACGGGTCGTGCACTGGTGAAAGTGAAGACTTTCAACAGCTAAGGATAAATTCTCACAGGGTGGCGCGCTGGTGAAAGTGAAGACTTTCAACAGCTAAGGATAAATTCTCACAGGGTGGCACGCTGGTGAAAGTGAAGACTTTCAACAACTAAGGATAAATTCTCACAGGGTGGCGCGCTGGTGAAAGTGAAGACTTTCAACAGCTAAGGAGTAGTTCTTGCGGGATCGTGCGTTGGTGAAAGTGGTAAGTTTCTACAGCCGAGGGGCATTTTCCACGGGCCGTTGGTTGGAGAAAGAGAGAATCACGTGCGTGTTATCCACGTATCCAAAGGCAAATAATGATATGATCATCCCACGTCGTGCAAATCCAAATCATGCGCTGATGAAAGTGGGTAATGATGGAAATTCAGTTTTGCACTTCAAAATCGGATTACGATGTAGATCTGGTTCAGAGACGCATGCTGCGCACTCATGGTGCCGGAGATGGTAATTTCGAATCCGGTAATTCAGGTACAGAGGCTGTATTGTCGGGCTGACAACATCAATTTGGATCATTCCTTCCACATCACACATTGTTCACGAAGGTTTGTTAAAATTTCTAATGTTAGAAAATAGAGCCGACTCCCAAAGTGCTTACAACAGCGTAAGACCTCGGCCCAATAGCATATCATAGTGTTTGGTGTGCAGAACCGTTTGGGGTTTTGAATTGCAAATGGAAAGAATGAGGCTTAAACTTGTAGGGAACTTTTAAATCCCTTCCCGAGCTCCAAATGAAGATCTGAAAACACCATTGGAAATATTATATTCTCTAGATGTCAATCGACTATTCATACATGAAAAACAGATTTTCTATGACCGAGAAATTTGATTTTGAAAATCTGCCCGCTTTCAACAGCTAATTTGCCGAAAATTTTGCTAGTTAGCTGTTGAAAGTGCCGCCTTTCAACAACGAAGGAGCATTTTTCACGGGCTATGCGCTGGTGAAACCCTGTCATGGCTAGAATGTTACGTTTTTCACCCAGATCGTAATTTTTTGCATGAGAATGAATTGAAACCTCTTCTAAGGCTTATTTAATGAATTATCAAGTCTATTTAATCAACCACTTTTGGAAAATGAAGAGAAGAAAAGGTGTACAAATGTCATTTACCATCTTTAAAAGAGGCAGGATTTCAGGGTTTTGGGAGCCACATCACATAATTCGAATTTCAGAGAGCCTTGGGAGGCTGAGCTACACATCATTAGATTTCAACCACATTTTGAGGGCCAACAGATAAAGATTTACCTATTTTGAGGACCTATTCCTATTTCTTTGTAAATACTGTTTGTTTACTATTTCTGAAAATTCAGATCCAT
The DNA here is from genome assembly GCA_009831015.1 of Picea engelmannii. Classification (NCBI taxonomy): domain Eukaryota; kingdom Viridiplantae; phylum Streptophyta; class Pinopsida; order Pinales; family Pinaceae; genus Picea; species Picea engelmannii. The sequence goes on along the minus strand of ML777762.1, from coordinate 1,469,932 downwards.
AGTTTTAGGATCTAATAACTGAATTGTTAATCTATAAAGCTACAGAAGGAAGATGAATGAAGGGTTCAGTTTTGGAGACAGAAATTCTCTATTGTACACAGGCTTTTGATGCTAATACTAAATCATTGGTTCCTTTCTATTTTGATGTCAGTTTTCCACATTCCTTCTATACTGTTATCTGTGTTGTCAAGCCTTTAATGAATGTCATATTATTATTTGGCTCATAACCTGATAATTAATTTCTTCATTGTTAATTAGACCCTACTTTGTACTGGTTTATTAGCAATCTGTTCTTCATCCACCTTAAAGTTATTTGCTGATTATCAATCTTAGAGAGCACTGGTTCATTTGTTTACCATCTTGACTGTCTGAATACCATGTTTGAATTGAGTTATCTTACTGATCCATCTACACAAAATACAAAAACATTTTTACTTGAAGTTACCAAGCACCTTTGGTCTACAACCACAAAGGGTTTCTTGGAGTGATAACAAAATGGCGCCGTTGCCGGGGAACGGAGGATGAAGCAAGCTTCCCTAGGAGACGACATAGCTTCAGCTTTTGATGATAGACAAAGGCTGAGCATTATATTGGTTGTAAAACATCTATCTAGCGACTCCACGTTCAAAGACTCCACTGGGGAGGATCCTGTTGATTAAAGATGAAGAGGCTCAAATCAAAATCCAGGTATCAGTTCATTGATTTGCTTCATGAACTGTTGTTGTTATTTATTACCTCTTTCATTCTTTTCCCTTCACGTGTAAAGAGAATTATTTTCTTTTTTGTATATTCAGAGAATCATCATCCTTCTTGTATATATTCGCCTTTAGAAGAGGAAATCCTTCAGCCCTGCATTGTAGATGTAGATTCTGTGGCTTTACCTCAACCCATTCACAAAGATGACCACTGTATTTATTTTTCCTTAGAATCTGATCAGCCATGTGACCTTGAAAAGATAGAAATTGTTTCAGATCCCGTCCAGATCTCAGCCCCTCTTGTCATAATTTCTGAACCTTGTCATGAACTCGTTAACTCTCATGATCAGCTCACGACTTTTCAAGTTAAGATCCGGATGAAGATGTTCAAACCTTTAAAGCTGCCCCTTCTTCTTCATCCTTATCCTGATGACGGTTATGAGTATCTCCCTTAGTTTTCTGGAGAGAATCAAGCTTCAGCTAAGAGACACGTGGAATCCTTTTTGGATTTTGTTGATCGTTTTCAGCTTGCTCATGAAGATGTAATCATGAGATTTTTCTCTAAATCTCTAATCAGAGATGCTGCTGCATGGTTCAGGGGTCTGAGAGATGATTCAATTGGCTCTTGGATTGAGTTCTCTAATGATTTCCTAAAGTATTGGGGTGAATACAAATCTTTAGATTCCTATCTTGCTGATTTCTATGCTTTGAAACGAGAGCAGGATGAAGCCATACTTGTTTTTAACAAAAGGTTTTACCGTGCTTATCATGACATGCCTTTGGAGGTTAGGCCTACAGAGACAACTGCCATGATATATTATGTCATGGGTCTTCATTCAGATCTTGTCCTTCTTCTGCTAGAACGGAAGTCTTTATCCCTGACCCAGTTGTTTGAAGATGCTCAAGAAGTCGAGGAAAACAGTCATCTTTCCCGAAGAATCCGAGATCGAGATTTCTTGGAAAATTTGCAAGTGCATGAGCAAGCAGAATGTCAGTATACTTCAGATTCTGAGCATGAGAGTTATGAGCTTGAAACAGTTTTAGAACAACAACGGGTATGTGAGCTCTTTTTAGATTTGGATCTGAATTTTCCAACAGTTTTAGAGTACTCCAGAGACAGTGCTCTATCATCATCCGCTGAGGATTGTTCTGAAAAAAACAGTAAGTATGAAACAGATAAGGAACAACAGCCTGAAGGTGAGTACATTTCGGATTCAGAGAAAGAAAGCAGTGAGTATGAAGCAGATAAGGAACAACAGCTTGAAGGTGAGTACATTTCAGATTCAGAATTAGATTTTTCAGTGTTGGCTGAGTACTCCAGAGACAGGTATACATGTGAAGCTTATGATCAGTTTGTAGATCAGAAAGAGCCTATGATGACTGATGATTGCATAGGAAATTATATGTTTTTTACTGATCTTTGTTCATATGATTTTAATACTGTCTTATCATCATCTTCTGAGAACTTTTCTGAAGAGGAAGTTGTGATGATTGATGATCAAAATCCGAGATCAAGGGAACAAGAAGGTGATAAATTGTCCATCAAAGGGACAACCATGGCTGAGCAGGAGGCTACCATAGATGTGCAGCTATTTTCTGAAGAGCAGCATGTTACTTATCTTCCTTTTAAATATCCAGTGGCAGCTTTCATGGACTTATACTTTTCAGAAAACCTGAAGATTTCAGATTTCCTTAGCTTGCCAATATTTATGGGCGACAGTTTTGGATCTGTGGCAAATGCTATGAGAAGCCCCCAGCTTTCAGATTTGCAGACACAGGAAAATTATAGCAGACATGAAGACTTGAAGGGTGATGACCAGATTGCCCAATCAATAAGTGAAAGTATCGCATCTGCAATATATGTTGAAGACAACTCATATTTTCCAAATTTGCAGATAAAGACAGATTGCAGCAAACATATGCAGGAGGGGCAGCATAAAAGATCAGATCAGAAATTCAGTTTGTATTTTCCTTCAGCAGAGATCAAGTAGACTACATTCAACGTTGAGTTTTGTGAAGGAAAAGAACAACAACAACATATACAATTGGACCAACAGTCCAAAGAGGTATTGTTTTATGAATTTGATGACCCTTTTGCTGACTATTTGGAGTCTATGAGTAGCATAGATGTTAAACATTTTCTGCCAGAAGAAGATTGTCTTTATCATTTGTTCAAATCTCTCTTCTGCATGATATCTCTTCCATTATTGTTCGGGTCAAGATCAAGGATTTTAATAGTAAATCAGTTTATGATTTGGCTGCATTGGAAATTCCATCTTACTTGATAAATCTGCCTCTACTGGTTAGTATAGGGGTAGGTAGAGGAATAAGCTCGCCATACGAGAAAACGAGATCTTTTTCAGTTGTTGATTTCAGAAATAAGCAGGACAGGTCACAGGCAGGTTACAGGCAAGTTACAGTCAGACTACAGGTTTGCTGAAGAACAGTTGCACAGACCAGATGACTCCATGCACAATGCTAAAGGCTACTGAAACTACTAGGTTCTTGGTCACCTCACAGGGAGATGCCCATCCCAGTTGGAGCCAAATGTTAGCTCCCAAAATGAAACTGTCCTTTTGGTCGAGTTTTGTGGTGGATAGCATGGCTATCGGTAGTTTCCTCAATTCATTTTTGAGTTTTATAGCTGCAAAACTTCGGTTTTGGTTTTTGTCTTAGAAAATAATATGACCCATAAAAGTCTTCTTTTCAAAATTTTCATAATTCACTTTCAACAGCTAACGTGTGTCCAAAAGTTGAGTGTTAGCTGGGGAAAGTGGCGACTTTCAGTAGCTAAGGAGCGCTTCTCACAAGTCTGTGCGCTGTTGAAAGTGGTGAATTTCAAAATATCAAAGAAACAGGGTCGCGGGTCGTGCGTTGTTGAAAGTGAAGACTTTCCGCAGCTATGGAACGGTTTTTACAAAGTTGTGCATTGTTGAAAGTGAAAACTTTCCGCAGCTACAGAGCAATTCATAGAAGGTCATGCGCTGAGGAAAGTGAATACTTTCAACAACTAACGAGGGTTTTCCACAGGACCGTGCGCTGGTGAAAGTGTTGATTTTCAAAACATTCAAAGAAAGCATTGTCGTGGGTCGTGCGCTGGTGAAAGTGAAGACTTTCAACAGCTAAGGATAAATTCTCACAGGGTGGCGCGCTGGTGAAAGTGAAGACTTTCAATAGCTAAGGATAAATTCTCACAGGGTGGCACGCTGGTGAAAGTGAAGACTTTCAACAGCTAAGGATAAATTCTCACAGGGTGGCGCGCTGGTGAAAGTGAAGAATTTCAACAGCTAAGGATAAATTCTCACAGGGTGGCGCACTGGTGAAAGTGAAGACTTTCAACAACTAAGGAGTAGTTCTTGCGGGATCGTGCGTTGGTGAAAGTGGTAAGTTTCTACAGCCGAGGGGCATTTTCCATGGGCCATTGGTTGGAGAAAGCGAGAATCACGTGCGTGTTATCCACGTATCCAAAGGCAAATAATGATATGATCATCCCACGTCGTGCAAATCCAAATCATGTGCTGATGAAAGTGGGTAATGATGGAAATTCAGTTTTGCACTTCAAAATCGGATTACGATGTAGATCTGGTTCAGAGACGCATGCTGCACACTCATGGCACCGGAGATGGTAATTTCGAATCCGGTAATTCAGGTACAGAGGCTGTATTGTCGGGCTGACAACATCAATTTGGATCATTGCTTCCACATCACACATTGTTCACGAAGGTTTGTTAAAATTTCTAATGTTAGAAAACATAGACGACTCCCAAAGTGCTTACAACAGCGCATGACCTTGGCCCAATAACATATCACAGTGTTTGGTGTGCAGAACCGTTTGGGGTTTTGAATTGCAAATGGAAAGAATGAGGCTTAAAATTGCAGGGAACTTTTGAATCCCTTCTCGAGCTCCAAATGAAGATCTGAAAACACCATTGGAAATCTTAGATTCTCTAGATATCAATCGACTATTCATACATGAAAAACATATTTTCTATGACCGAGAAATTTGATTTTGAAAATCTGCCCGCTTTCAACAACTAATTTGCCGAAAATTTTGCTAGTTAGCTGTTGAAAGTGCCGCCTTTCAACAACGAATGAGCATTTTTCACGGGCTATGCACTGGTGAAAGCCTGTCACAGCCAGAATGTTACGTTTTTCACCTAGATCGTAATTTTTTGCATGAGAATGAATTGAAACCTCTTCTAAGGCTTATTTAATGAATTATCAAGTCTATTTAATCAACCACTTTTGGAAAATGAAGAGAAGAAAAGGTGTACAAATGTCATTTACCATCTTTAAAAGAGGTAGGATATCAGGGTTTTGGGAGCCACATCACATAATTCGAATTTTAGAGAGCCTTGGGAGGCTGAGCTACACATCATCATATTTCAACCACATTTTGAGGGCCAACAGATAAAGATTTACCTATTTTGAGGATCTATTCCTATTTCTTTGTAAATACTATTTGTTTACTATTTCTAGAAATTCAGATCCATAGTTTTAGGATCTAATAACTGAATTGTTAATCTATAAAGCTACAGAAGGAAGATGAATGAAGGGTTTAATTTTGGAGACATAAATTCTCTATTGTACACAGGCTTTTGATGCTAATACTAAATCACAGGTTCCTTTCTATTTTGATGTCAGTTTTCCACATTCCTTCTATACTGTTATCTGTGTTGTCAAGCCTTTAATGTCTGTCATCTTATTATTTGGCTCATAACCTGATAATTAATTTCTTCATTGTTAATTAGACCCTACTTTGTACTGGTTTATTAGCAATCTGTTCTTCATCCACCTTAAAGTTATTTGCTGATTATCAATCTTAGAGATCACTGGTTCATTTGTTTACCATCTTGACTGTCTGAATACCATGTTTGAATTGAGTTATCTTACTGATCCATCTACACAAAATAAAAAAACATTTTTACTTGAAGTTACCAAGCACCTTTGGTCTACAACCACAAAGGGTTTCTTGGAGTGATAACACCTGCATCCTGCAGTCACCCATAAACCATCTCGGGTGAGACTGCGTTGTGCACTCTATGCAAGGTGTAGCCTTCTGGTTTACCGGAAGGGCCGGTGGTGATAAGGGTTTTGTTGGAGAATTAAGGTAGAACCCAAGTCAACCCATATGTCCAACACATTGTATCCAATTCTGTTCCTGGGCATGAGAGATATCGTAGAGTTGGATTTCTATATCCCCATCCCAAAGTCGATCCTTTGGATCCACTCTAAAAAAAATTCCTAATTTCAAATGTCAGAAGAAACACAAAAGAAATAAAGTAAATTCCTCACCTTGTGGGAGGAGTCTGCTTAACACACCAAGAAATCTCAATACAGTTTTGGAATCACCAGAACCACGAGACCAGAACCAAGATACCTTAAGTCAACACCAGAGGAGGGCAATGTCGGGTTTTCATGCACTGGTAATTGCATGTTTCCTATGCCTTGAGTGCTTCCACATTTTCTTGCATGTTGCATATGCCTCAAGCACTAATAATATTGGCCATGGCTGCCTTGTCTCGCCTCCAAATCATGATATCCAATTCCATTCCTGGGAATGAGATGAGAGAGGGGTCGGTTCTCTTACGCTAAATCCTCTCCTTCGCCCTCCTCTCCCTCCCTATTGAGTGCCTACATAAATGCCAGACATATCTATTACCATTAGCAAAAGGAAAGGCAGGAGCAGAGCAATGTAAAAGTATACACAAAGACAAATTAATGCAATGTTCACAACACATTGGTCTGTGTTGTATATTAATATGAATGTGTAGTTATAGAATGTGGCTACAAATAAGTTATGAAGGTTAGTATAATTTACCAACTCGTGTAATCGTAGATCAATTAGTTAAGGATGTAATTAGATTATTTTCCTTAACACTCCCCCTTAATTACATCCAATAATAACATTAACTATACATATCACTATCACCAACTTCCCTTAATATTTATTCTCATATTTGATACAATAGAATCCCCTTTAAACATACCTTAAAATTTCTCCTTAAACATAACTTGGTCCTAACCATCTCACATTCTGAGATTACAAAATCTCATATTCCCCAATTTCTCAACATCAAGAAAGCATACGAGTACACCTGACACCCTCGTACCTACTCTAGCCCTTCATTCCAAAACTTGATGCCACATCCTCTCTATTCATGAGAGGGATACACCATGCTCTACAACACTACATGTATGCCTGAGTAACAAGGCTTACAATAAACTTGGGGAGTTCAAATTGCCTATGTCTAGACAATAACAACTTTGGACCAAAAACTCTCTGGGGTGTCGGGTACAACCGATCATGCACCCCCGAATTACAAGTTTTCATCTCATTACAAAATTTCATATATGGGTAGTCATCTTTCTCCATTTCCCATGTGATCTCTCCACCACTTCATAGTGGATTCTTATAATTGCTGGTGAATCCATACCAAATTTTTTGTTGCATATTCGATCTCTGATACTTTCTTTTCTTCTTCTCTCTTTTGACTTTCTTGTTTTCTTTTCTCCACTTCGATCTTTTCTTTATTGGTTCTCTTCTCTGCTACTTTCCTGTGTACTGCGCTTCACTTTAATATTTTCTTTATTGGTTCGCTTCTCTTCCGCTTTCTTCACTTCTTCGATTTCGATCCAAATCGATTCAACCTTTCGAGGACACACAATATTTGAGGCTACACTCCTCCTTTGGCTCATTTTATTCACTCATCGTTTCTTGGATTTACACGATCTTTTAAAATAACATAACTCGCATCTCATGCAAATCAATCCTCTCTTACACAACCTTTCTCCTCTTGAATTTACCTTCGTCTTGGATGTCCATATTCACCTGCCATTTGTTAGAGTAGCTGATTCTAACAAAATAAATACACATGTATTGAGTTATCTAAACTTAATACCTTTGTAAATTTCAAATTCCAAGACATGAAAAACTTAAATATTACAAAGATTACAATTTTTTTTTTCACTAGTATATTCGCTTAAACCCATACGGCTTGGTTTCTCACTTCTTCGTTGCTTCTCGTCTGATCACATCTTCGAGGATTCTTCACATTTCTATTTATTTTGTACCCTTAGAAATACACTTCGCTTTTTGCTTTCGTTGTGTTTCAACTTGCTCCCATCTGCTCAATAATGCTGGAATGTTGTCCACAAAATGGCTTAGCATAAGCGAAACTTTCTCTTCAACAATAGAAGAGGAAATACTTTCCCTTCAACTCTTAAGAGGATTTTACCTACATCTTGTGGCTTCTTTTCCTTGGAAGCCTCAGTCTTCCGTCTTATTTTCCTTAACAAGCAAACATCTTTCCTTGGAAGCCTCAGTCTTCCGTCTTATTTTCCTTAACAAGAAAACATCCAAGCGTCGACTATAAGGATTTATGAGCCATTTCTCTCAGGACGGAGCCGTATGATGTGTCAGTCTCATGTACCGTTTAGGCAAGTCATAAGGAAAATCAGATAACCTTTCCTTGAGCCTGTGTATGAGAACATATTAATGGAAAAGATAATAGCCGAAATAGGATTTGTCTCGACTGGAGAGCCCATATACACTATATATTTGACACATGTTTTCCGTAATGTTAGGACTATGGTGGATTCTCCACTTGGAAACAAGGTCAGGGAAATACTCCATTGCATGATATGTGGCCCTAAAGGCTCGATAATTTCTTCACTTTTATCGGAAGAGAAAAGGGCGGGTAAATCCGGGCAAGCGTTCGTTCACAATAAAGAAAGGCAGTAGATCCCACAACAAAGGCATAGCCGGTTTTAGATTGAGATAAAGAGTGACTTGTTTCAGTGTTGCTTCAACTGGATCTGCTCTTTGCTATGTGGGGTTAACTGTCATTGGATCTAAGGAATGAGCTGGTTGTGTTTTCATCTCCGCAAGCTAACCAAAGAGCTATGTTCTTTAATGGCCACTCTGCCTCTTCCCGCTGTATTCCCTTGAGTTCGATAATTTGTTGTGAAAGAAGTAGGGTATAGTCAAACATGAACGCGTTAGTGAATCTATTGCTGAGGCTACATGTCTGGTTTCCAGGGTTTGGAACACTTGGAAAGGGAGATATTATTCTGAATCATGCTTTGCCTTGATCTTACCATAGGTTTCTTTTACAATGAAAATTTCGTCGTCCTTATCTTACCATAGGTTTCATTTTACAACACAAACGTTTTCGTCCGATCAATTTTGTTATCCAATCAAACACCAATAAATTTTGTTTTAAGTAAATTGGGTGTAGTTTGGATGGTTGTGAGGAATGATTGTTATCCTCCCCACTTGGGTTCAATTCCCATAATGACATGAATAATTCTCATAATGATTTTCAATTCCCATAATGACATGAATAACTCTCATAATGATTATGTTGTAATGGCTTCGAGCCTATATGTATTGGAAAGTTGCCTTTGATTCAAAATTGAATAGCAAAGCTAGTGAAAAATAAATAAATTTTGTTTTAAATAATTCAAAATATAATGTTTTTTTAAAACTTTGGTTAAATTGCCAATGTTGAAATAAGTCAACGAGAACTAATATCTCATCAACGCTAATCAATTCTATATACCGATAGGTATAATAAGTTGAATCCCATGTCATTATGATCACTCTCCTCTTTAGACTCTTCCCATTGAACAAAAAAATTGGGAATACAAACACATTAACCCAATCAACCACCACAAGCATTGCTAAACTTTTATAAGCAAGAGTCAGTGCACAATTGAAAGCAGTGCAAAAACCACTCTTAGAATATATATATAAGAAAAAAACACTAATTTTCTTTCTTCAGTTGTAGGGGAAACAACAATAACAAGAGAACCACCACCACCAGAAGGAGCAACTACAACAATTGAAGAAGCACAACTACCCCATGCATCAAAGAAATATTTTTTTTTTCTCAAATAAGTTATTTTGCAAAACATCAAAATTTAATAACATTTGTTGATATAGGGATAGGCATACCAAAGTCAACATTCAAAATGATAATTTTGATGTTTATATTTTCTATAAGCCTGGTAAAAAGACCTAGTTAGTAGGATTCTATTTGCACATTTTCTACCTTCACCAATGTGCTAATATTCTAAGTTTATCAACATGTTAAGGCAATATTTCTTCCCCAAAATACAAAACATTATTTATACAACTTTGTGTAGTCAAGAGACAAATTAGACTAGTACAACATAAAAAATTCCATCCATAAACCCAAAAAACCCTTGATTTTAGTATTAAAACACAACTCCATTAACCTAACACTGGGTCTCACTTGGATGGGGTGAAAATAGGTGGGGCCATCATGACACATGTGGTGAGTTTGATCGCCAACTCATAGAACATTGAAGAACGTTGGACATTTGTTGTTGTTGAAATAATGTAACTGCGAAGAGCATTCTTATTATTTTTTATTATTGGATTAAATACCCATTGAGGAATAATCATGTCATTATTATTATTATTGTTATTGGATTAATCCCCATTGAGGATTAATCATGTCGGTAATTGTATAAGGACCAAATCCCCTTTTGTGGATTGGTCATCAGACAATTACAAAGTGCAGAATAAGAAGTCGGCCCCAACAGTTATTATGGAAGACCTAGAATTAATTAAAGGTGGGTTTACCCACCCAGAGTGAGAGGTCGGCCCTACCAGTTGTGACCTTTCACACGTGCCAGTCTTGTATAAATAAGAGGCTAGCGCCTCACTTCAAACACACAACTCACTTTCTCATTATCTTACGAGGCAAGCTGCAATTACTAGTTGGAGAGAGGAGAAGAAGAGTGGCACATCTCTTGGGGAGGACTATATGTATTGGTTTGAGTTATCTCTTGAACATTGTATAAGCTATTTATGATAAGGAATTTTTTGCTGGGTTTTCTTCCCCTAGAGGGTTTCCCAGGATAAATGCTGTGTCTCTTGTGAATGTGTATTTCTCAGTGATCTTGTTC
>ML777762.1:1428190-1447446 GCA_009831015.1 Picea engelmannii | reverse complement strand
TTATTATTTACCTTTTAAAATCTCTTAAACCACTTTGACTACTTTGACCTTTTGGGGCTTCTAGATGACATATGAGGGTCCTCCAACTTCGTAAGGCCATAACTCTCAAACCGTGAGGAGTTATGTAACGTTATACATACCACAAGAAATGGCATGAAATGTACTATCCATATAGAATAGTATTATCTGAAAATATATCATAACTCATACTGTTACCCATCAAACAAACTTGGGTACATTACCCAAACTTGGGGTCTCCAACTTCTCATGAACATAACTCTCTAACCATGAGGAATTATGTGACGTTCCACATACCACAGGAAATGAAATGACAATAAATATCCATCTAGGATATTTTCCTTGACAAAATCACTTTCCTTCATCTCATTATTCCACAATTAAGAATGGGTTCTCTTACTCCACAAAGTGTCTTCCCGTGAGGGCTTTCACCATAAGGGGACCACTTTGGAGTTCATCCATATTTACTTCTTATCAACCATGAAAAAACAATAATGAGTCATATTTACATCAAACAATATTGATTCTATTACCCAAGCCTTTGTGCTCCAGGGATTTCTTCAAGGGTTGACATCAATGACAACCAACCTTAATCAACAATCTCCCCCTTTGGCATTGATGGCAACACTCTGATGCAATACTGAAATCATATCACTCATGCTCCCCCTGGAACCATGCCTTTGTCCTCTGCATATGATAAATAGGCTCCCCCTGGAACCATGCCTCTGTCCTCTGCATCTGATAAATCTCTCCCCCTTTGTCATCAATGGCAAAGGTATCTTTCCATCTGGGGCTGCTCCCCTTATCAGACTGTCCTCTTATGGTGCTTCCTCGTGTACATCTAAGACATATAAGATAAGCATTCAAAAAGCATTAAAAAAACATTCATTTTTGGAGTAGAAATAACTCCAAGTCTTTGGCGAAGATATTCAAAGGCTTCCCATGGAAGTTGTTTTGTAAAGATGTCTGCCACTTGTTCTTTTGTGCCCACATACTCAACTTTGATGTTCTTTTTTGCAACCTGTTCCCATATAAAGTGATACTTGATTGGAATGTGCTTCGTCTTGGAGTGCATCACCAGGTTTTTTGAGATATTGATGGCACTTGTATTATCACAATATATTGGAATGGGCTCATCATACTCAACCTGTATATCTGTCAAAGTGTGTTTCATCCAAAGAACCAGTGTACAACACGTTGCTGCTGCAATATACTCTGCCTCGGCTGTAGATAGAGATACCGATGATTGTTTCTTGCTTAACCATGATACCAAACACTCACCTAAGTAGAACGTTGATCCACTGGTGCTTCATCGGTCATCAATACAACCTGCCCAATCTGCATCTGTGTAGGCAATAAGTGATAGATCTTTTCCTTTTGGATACCATAATTGATGCAGGAGCATCGCCAACGTCAAGCGAGCGTGGGCAACGCCAACACATTTTGGCATGTGATAAATCGTTTGAATGATTTTGAAGTGGATACACCAGACTTAAATGAGATAGTTAAAGAGAGGCGTACTTCTTGATTTGTAAACAAACCTTGAGCGTCCCGCTCTTGTCTGTATTAGGTGAAGGCATTTAAGTTAATGAATGAAAGTAGGTAGAATTGAATTCCTAGATTAGACAGTTTTAGGAGCGAAGAGGGAAACGAGATATAGACACCCTCCCTTGTATCATTGTAATAATAAGCAACATTATGAGAGAGCAGAGAGCATAGGAGAGTAGAAGCAAAGAGCTATAGTTGAAAACACCCATGTACAAAGATTTGAATTAATAGAAAGATCTTCGATTCAAATTCATGGTGTCATATTTGTTCTCTATGTATGCATGTTGAGTGTTATGCTCATGGATGTTTACTTTCTGTATACATTTTCTTTATATGTTGTGTATATGATTTCATGCTTTGTGTTTGAAGTTTGAGAGAGAGTGAGGAATGATTTTCAATTGTTTCTTTGCCTGAGAACGAGTTTTCCTGCAAAGAGTGGAGTGAAATCGTCTGCAAGGTGTGCGTTGACGAAGGTCAGAGTTCGTCTCTACAAGCTCAGGAGAGATGACACGGTTCTCATTCTTGCAGAAGTGAAAGTTGAGCACAAGAGTCGTGCAAGGAGTGCGCAGGCTGAGTGAAGTCTCAGTGTTTGCAGACTAAGCGAAATTGTTGAAGGATTACTGCTGCAGGGAGTGCACAGAGTCGAGGGACTTCAATTCTTTGAGGTAATTGAAGGATTCATCACAAAGAGTGCGTGCGTGAGTTTTCTTTAAGACTCGGAGTTGGAGAAAGCTCAGGCAGGATAGGGTCTTTGCAGTTGTCGCAGAGGAGCACAAAAGGTTGGTGCCTTGAAGCATTGAAAGGAGGCGCAACGACGTTGTTGCAGGAAGGAGAAATTTCATGGAAGAACACCATGTTCATTTCGTTGAAATCATCAAGGGAGCTTTGGACGGTCGGAATTCTTTGAGAAGAATTCGCGAAGTCACAAGAGCCATCAGATCTTGTGGAGGAGCAAGGAGGTTTATGGTGAGTATTTTTTTCGTTTAAGTTCAGGGAAGAACAAAGCCATAGGATCTGGGCCAACAGGGCCATTAGATCACTCACATATTTCGCGTCTCGAGGTTTCGGGAGGTGAAGGGTCGAAACCTTTGTAGTGAGACTCGCAAGATCGCGAAAGGCGAAATCGTGAAGGAATTTGAGCCATTTGCTGGAAGGAGGACACGTGTCACGAGATCACCCGTATCGGGGACTCGTATATCGTAGGTCCAAAAGAGAATATTTTCAACTTTGCGAGTGGAAAAACTGCGAGATAATCATAGCCATCCGTTAGGAGGAGGACAGGTGGCAGAGATCTAGAGATCTCATGAACTCGGAGGTTCACAGGGTGAGAGCCCAAGGATTGAGCACTCAAAGTTGCGAGAAGCGAAGTCGCGGAGCTGCGAAGTGCCGAGAGCCAGCGACTCACAAGCTGAATTTGTTTTTACAAATACTAGGATATGTTTTCTCTCTTTCATAGCAATTTCACGGTATGAATCATTATAGAAATTTTTTTATAGCGAAAATGGTGAGATGACCCGTAAATAACATACCTTAGAAAGAACCATCAAAAGAATTTATCCTTCCTTGCATTTCGACCTTCTTTTCTTCACCTTCACTCAGAATTCTGGTTTAGATATCCTTGGTTACCTTAGAAAAATATATATATATTCAATATGCTCAAGTGTGATTCAAATGAGAGAGTCTTGCCTCTTATTTAGACTCTCCAAGTAGCTTCCTTAAAAACATCTTCTAGGTCACTTGGCCCACTTTCCTTATTTTAGGGTTGGGTCCACTTCTAATTTCTCCATTAAATTTATTATTGAAATAATTTATTTTGTATTCACTTTGAATTATAATACACTCATCACTTCACTTTATTATTTACCTTTTAAAATCTCTTAAACCACTTTGACTACTTTGACCTTTTGGGGCTTCTAGATGACATGTGAGGGTCCTCCAACTTCGTAAGGCCATAACTCTCAAACCGTGAGGAGTTATGTGACATTCTACATACCACTAGAAATGGCATGACATGTACTATCCATATAGAATAGTATTGTCCATTACCCAAGCCTTTGTGCTACAGGGATTTCTTCAAGGGTTGACATCAATGACAACCAACCTTAATCAACACCTAATTCCTTTTTATGATAGCAGGGTCTTATTGTAGACAATAAGATTCAGGGCTGAATTACATCATTCAGACACTTGTTTTTTAGAGGTGTTGATCTATCTTTGATATTCTGTGTAGACTTGTCTGTTAGTGAATTAGTTTTCATGACTGACAAAGGCTATTGTGCAGAGTCAAGTGGGCAACAATCTGTGGCAAGATGATCCAACTTTTAGAGTTCAGTTTTTGATTTTCTTTCAGAGGTCCTTTTGTATGTTCCATCGGGGATGTCTAAGTTTGATTTTTGTCCGAAATTTATGCATGAAATTTTGTAAAAGGAATGAATCTTTGGTGAATTGGAATGAAATAAAGGATTTCTTTAGGTCTCATCTGTCTTGATTATCTTCTAAGTGTCTTTACTTCTGTCTCTACATTTATTTCAGCAACTATGATATTCATAAAATCATATAAAAAGTAAATTTCCAGCAAGCTTTTTACTTATAAAAGACTAGCCTAAGCACTTGTAATCAATACTTGTGAGTTAGGATGTTATTTTTGTTGGCTATAAACATAGGGTGATATTCCCGTCTATTTTTCTTTAGCCAAGAAGAATCTTAAAATGCTTGAGTAAGATCATTTCATATCTTTTCCTCAACATTTATTTGGCGACCATACTGGGGTGATCTTCGATATCTGTCTGGTTAATTTTTATACTCGATTTTCATCGATACATCTATTTTTCTGATATCGATTCTTTGACTGTTTTATTTCTTAATGACTGTGCCTGTTGCAAGGTAGCCCAATAGTGAGCCCAATCTTCAAAATCAAACCAATATTGCTTTGAATCTATTTAATACCATTTTAGACACTGCCAATACCCATACTGAGCTTAACCATTCTTGGGCAACAATTGAACGAGATATTAGTGCTCAAGAACGATTGGAAGCTAGACCTAGATAGCCTAGAAATCAACAGTAACCTTCTTGTTTCTTCAGTTTTGGCCTTTCTTTCATGTCTTTAGACTCTCGTGCTTCTAGAATAAGAAGAGGCTTTTCACCTGAAATCAATCCTATTTCTGAAATAGGAAGAAGTAACATTCTGTTATCTTCCCAACAAAGTGCTCTAAGGAGAATTTTGTCTGATTCATCCAGTTCCCTCATCTATCATCCACAAGATGGCATCTAGTGATGGTTCTGGTGGCACTAGAAGTGCTTCATCCTCTCAGTCTTCATCTTTGTCAGTGATTGGTAGCTTATATAGCCACCATATCCCTATCCAATCTACCACAAACCCCACCAAAGTCATTAAAAAGTATGGACTTTTCCAATTCGAAGAAGATGCCACAACCACATCATGACATGTGTCCTCTCCTCTTAACCTTATACTCGTCCACTTCCTAAATTTAAAGAGCATCTTCCTAGGTTTCTAGGAAATAAAAATGTCACTACAAATGAACACCTGGTGGCATTTTCTAATGCTTGTCATAACATAGGAGCCAATGACAATGATACTTTCATGCGCTTATTCATCAATTCCTTGGAAGGAAATGTTGCGACCGATTTATTTGAACTTCCTCCTTAGATTTTGTCTACTTGGGAGGAGTTAATCTATTGGTTCCGATCCACTTATGGGAAATCTAAAATCCCATATGAGAAGTTAAGGGAATACAAAAACATCACCTATAAGGACGGTGAGACCATCAAGTCTTTCAACTTGCGTTTCACCAAGTTATACAATCAGATCCCTGAACTCATCCGCCCTTAGAACCAAGCCGCTTTCATGCATTACTACAATGCATTTCCTTCCCCCTACCATCATAGGATTGAGGAAAAATCTATTGAGAATCTTGGTTCTTCTCTGTATGTTTGTTCAAGTATGAAGAACAACTTGAAAGAACTGATCTTCCCCAAGGAGAATCAGTTAGATAGACATACATGTCCACCCTTTTATAGCTAGTAAAATACATGAACAATCGTATGATAGTGTATGGGAGGAAGGGAACTATATCCCCTCTCACCCCTCAAGATTCATCCTATTTTTCACCCCCCTTTAGAAATCCGGTTGAAAATAATTTTCAGCCTAAATCTATCTTGCCTCGAAGTTGGTGTAATTTCTGTGAGGAACACCACGTGGAAACCACATGTGAGGTAAAAAAAAGTGCCAGAGATAATATATTTGGTAAGAGACCAGAGGATACTATCACTGTCCTAGATTTTTTAGAGCCAGAAGATGTCATGGTCATCAATACTAGGAACAAAGCCTATGCTCCCAAGGGAAAATTTGATCCTCCCTGCAATTATTCTAGCCCAAGCTCATCCTCACCAACTGCTACGGTTCAGGTTCGTAAGGTTTATGATAGTCAAGGAACAACCTCTCCTCTCCCCTCTTTCAAATACAATATCTTGAATCAACTGGTCAACATCAAACCAAATGAAACCCTTTTGGACATGGTTGTCGTCCCTGAACAAAAAATGCATTTGAAACAATTCATGGAAGGAAAAGCTTCCGTTGTAGCGAATATTTCTGAAGAGGTAAACGAAAATGATTCATATGTGAATAAAGTAGGTGTACATAACTTTAGATACCCTGTAAAATATCCCCCTTTTTATATTTCTATAAAGATTATGGATAAGATCGCCCATTGTTGCCTCATTGATGGCGGTTCGGGCCCAAGTGTGATGACAAAGATTATTATGGAAGATCTAGGATTTTCTTGTACAAATGAAAATTCTAGAAGCATGCTCTCCTATAATAGTGTACAACAAAAAACCATAGGTGAGATTAAGGATGTGACCTTAGTTTTATGCGCTCATCCTGAAATAAGGACAATCCTCAGCATTCAGGTAATTGATATGCCTGTAAGCAATTACTCAATTATCTTGGGAAGAGATTGGAAAGCCTTAACAGGTGGATACTCGATGGGATGTATTTATCCGTGCCTTATAATGGTAAGAAAATTATAGTCCTTAGATAGGGAAGGATTTCACCCTACATAGAGAGCGTTCCCCAATCTAGTGCAAACTATATCGAAGAGTACCTAGGAGTGTATTCCATCTTTGCTAAGGATCATACTATTCCTTTAGAGCAAATCGATTTAGATGATTATATGTGGCACATGCACTTTGATGGTTCATGCTCTAATGAAGGTAATGGGGCTAGCATTATCTTGGTTTCCCCTGTGGGGAAAATTCATAATTTGTCTTACAGGTTGGAATTTTCTTGTACAAACAACGTCACTGAGTTCGAAGCTTTGTTATTAGGCATTGAAAATGCCTATAATCTTGGTTGTAGTCACCTTTCAGTTTTTGGAGATTCTAAGCTTGTTGTGAACCAGACACATAAGATATTCTCTCCTAGAAATAAGATGATGAAACGATACACCAGAACTGTTTGGATTCTTATCTCGAACTTTTTATCTTTCAACATCACTCATATTAAGAGGGAGTTGAATTCAATGGATGATCAGTTAGCTGTCTTTGCAGCTTCTCCTAATCAAAAACCTTTGCCTCACAGGCCTGATTGTTCTTTACAATCTCTATACCGTCCACATATCTCTGAAAATGTAGAATCTTGGCAAGCCCTCCCTAACGATGAGAGTGTTTTTGCTTTCATTCAAGATGAACCTCTTAAGCCTAGGGAAATGACATCCATAGAAAACAAAAAAATTCCTAAGGGCTTGACTCCTCTTGAGAGTTCTTTTTCATTGAGTGATGTAGGAAATAAATAGAAATAGAGAGAAGAGGGGTCAAGAAGGAAGATGGGTGAAACCATATCCTGGAATATTGGGGCACTCGAATCTTCAAAGAATGTTAAAATAAGTACCCAATGTTTTGATAAAAAAGAAATGAAGTTTGCCAAGCGACTTGGTGGATTTCAAAGGGTTTTTGCTTGGTCTTATAAGGATCTTCGTGGTTTTGATCCTGGTCTTACAAAACATGATATACCCATCAAGGAAGGCATTAAACTAGCTAGGCAAAAACAAGGGCCTAAGAACTCTGCATTTAAGGCAACTTGTCAAAAGGAGTGGGAATTTTTCTTAAGGGATAGGATTATTTTTCCAGTATACCCTGAATGGGTTTCGAATTGGATACCTACTTCTAAGACCATTGATCATATTAGAACTTGCATTAATTTTCACACTTTCAGTCAGGCTATTATGAGAAATCCTTTTCCTCCTCTCAATATGGAAACGTTTCTGCATCAGTTTGTGAGGTCATAGGTGAGGCCCTTACTTGAAAAAATTCTGGGTTACAATAAAATCAAGGTAAAAGGGGTAGATGTTCATAAAACCACTCCTATATCAATTTGGGGTACCATGTCTTATAAATGCCTATTTTCTGGCTTACCTGATGCAAGTACCACTTTTAAAATACCTATACACACAACTCTTGATGAATTGATCAACATCCACATCTACCTTGATGATCTTATCATATACATTAAAAGACTAATAATTACCTCAGAGTTCCAAGTGTCATATTTGGATCCCTTCAAAATTGCTTTTTTCCTGGATACTAAATCTTACATTCTAAGGGATTTATAGGAGCAATTGTTTTCCTACAAAACTAACGTTTCTCACTCGAAACATTGCGAGGGACCAACGTAAAAGGTTCTAATGTTGTTTGGATTTTTTGTATACTAGTAGCCTAGCTCTGCTTTCATTTTTGTACTTCTCTTTTACTCTTTGCAATAGTTTGAATTTTACTTCCTATGTTAAAAATTTTCTTGTTGCTTTTTCATTTCTTTCTTTTAATTTTGCTGTTTCAATTTTTGCAATTCTACTTCTGCCATGATTTTGTTTCCTACCACATTTTAGTTAATTTGGTCAAAATAGGATGATTGGATCAGTTCTTCCACAGTGACACTCCTGCAAAGCATTGCTAGTCAATAACAATCAAGCTTACACAACTGTTATGATGTTTCCCTGAAGCGTACTTG
Source organism: Picea engelmannii (assembly GCA_009831015.1). NCBI lineage: Eukaryota > Viridiplantae > Streptophyta > Pinopsida > Pinales > Pinaceae > Picea > Picea engelmannii. The sequence continues at coordinate 1,438,853 of ML777762.1, read as the reverse complement.
AATTTGTTATATGCTTTCACTGTTGTCTTATAAAGAATTGGCTGTCTCCCACTTCTTCTTGCCATTTCTTCATCCATTTGAGATTCTAAGGAGAAAATTCGTAATTTTTCTCCTTGAAGTAAAGAGCAGATTCTGGTTGAATGATTATGCATATAGTGGTAAAACCCCTCATACTTAACACTTTTCATGAGTTATTCCCAAATTCCCAGTCATTTTTCCATTAAATACACTCACTTTCCCCTGTTGCATAATCTTTTTGGTTGTATCTTCTTGACATGTTGTTCTTGGTCTACGAAACCATGAGCTCTGATTTCTAAATATGTTGAAAACAAATTTCCCTATGGAGTCACTAGTTTGTTGATGATTGAAATCACAACAAAGTTTTGCCTACAAAGTGTTACTAAAGCCTATTATTATAAAGCTAACATGATAAATAATACTAGTAGGTGGGACCACCTTGTAGATTGAAGATCATATCTGGTTCTTATTTGATGTTTGTGATATTGTTCGACACTGCTTACATGGTTGATGAGATATTGGATGTTGGTTCTAATCACGAAAATTGAATAATGGATAAGGCATGATATGTGTTTTTCTGCTGCTCTAGGCTCAATTTTCTTGTTACGATAGTCTATGTTATCATTGCTATATGTTCATGGATTCCTTACTGTGACACCTGCACAATAAACATATTAGAAACAACACATAAGAGTAGTTGAAAAGAAGTAAAGAAGAATAAAAAAATGCAAAAAGAAGGAATCGAACTATGCTCTTGTGCTACACTACATGCATAAAAATTTAAATGATTGTTGTTATCTTGGCTAATAAGTTAATGGCTATGGGATTTTTTGAATTATATAGTTGATATGCATTATGGTTAAGTTGGAAATGGTAAGATATGATGTGGGTGGTGAATTTAACAAGTGATAGATGTTAATCCCAATGCATGGTTTAAATGAATGGTTAATGGATTAATGGCTGGCATGTACTGAGAAATTAAATGACTAGAGGGTGGAGGCGACATACATTTACTGCATGTCACCCTTACTCTTTCCACTGGCCGCCACCCTAGTCGGGTTATTTTTCAACTGTGTTTGCTATGGTTAGGCTCCAACTTTCAAGCAGAGGGAGAAAATCTTAGCCAATTTGCGCTTTTAAGGTGCTCTTGGTTACAGGTATGCCTTTTTTGCCATCCTTGAATTTGCTCTGGTTATGAAATATATAGTGGCTTGACATGTATGGTTTTGTGCTTTCCTGGAGTCGGGAAACTGTGTTAATTGATGATATTTTTCTAGAACGAATCGTTGGTGGTTTTTCATTGCATTGAAGTTTGAAGTCACAACGTTATTGGTCATCCTGAGTGTTAGCAACCATAAAGGTTCTCTGTCATCCTTGCTGGTTTTAGTTGGAGGGTTTTGTTTGGCCTAGAGTGGATGGATGTCTTCACACATTCGTATCCGATAACCACTCTTGGATTTTATGGGTTTGAAGTGCCTTGTGTTACTGTGCATTATTCACTTGGGTATTGGGTTGTTCATACTACTAATTTTCGCATAGTGGGTTATCTTCTTCTCGGCTCTATTTCATCTTAGCGTTGTTAGTTGGTTGGATGAAAGAGCCACGAGGGTTATACCATGCCTGTGCTAAGTATCATTACATGGCCAAAATGGAGCCTTGCTCCTCTATTCATAACCTCTCCTGTCACAAGAATTGTTACCCTGTCCGTGAAGTCAATTATGGTATAACTTGTGTGTGCACCGTTGGTCTTAGAGGTTTTCACCAATGAGAGGAGTCGACTCTAGTCTCCCTGTGTTGGTCCATGGAGAAAACCCTTGATTTATCAAGCCCGAGTGTTGATAGAGGAAACTGTTATGGCTTGTCGGGTATACTGTTGGTTGTTATGGATTGGTGGTGTATTGTCGACAGAGTTGATTACTGGCTCGCCCCGTTGATTATGTGACAGTGGTGTCAGTTTTGGTATCTTGTTACTGCATTTGTTGTTATAATTGAATGGATAAGATCAACATGGTTAATTGGATGATTGTTAAATCGAGTACACAATCACTGTCCTTGTGATCATTGAATTGATAACCCAACACTGTTTTTAATTGATTAAGTCACAACATTGCTTTGTCATGATGCATGGGTATGTGTGGCGTTCCTACAACATGATAGTTTGAGTTGTTAATTATTATGACTGTGTTGTAATTTCCATGGAAGTATTGCAATAGTGGTGATTATTGTATGGCCATCCACTATGTATGCTATGGATATTATTGGTTGCGACCTCAGATATAGTCACAGAGTTTTTAAACATGGATTTGTTGCAATTTGATCATTTATGTTATGAGATTGGGTATACTATTGCTGCCTCATTATATTGGATGGATAGCCCGACATTTTGAATGTTTAGAGTCAAATAAAATTGGACCTGTACAGTCACAGAAATACAATTGCGTTTTGTCGAATGGTTTGTGTATTCAACAACATAGCATGATTTGAAGTGGTGATTATTGTCTGTGTGTTTAAATGGCAAGTCAAGATCTTTGCAATTTAAATATGGTTTATTGTGTTGACTATCCACTATGTATGTTTAATGAATAGCATGCATTTTAACAGTGATATGAAATGATGATGTGACAATATAACCTCATTGCAATTCAATTATTAAATGAATTAAAAGACAGAATCAAGCATGACCTTTTAATTGTATTTGATGATTGAAATAATTCGTGAGCAGTGGTTGAGTTGACCTAAACAGAGTGGAAGTAATTAACTGTGTATTCATTTGGAAATTGTTTTAAAATGTTAAATGGATAAATGAGAAGAGCAGAGCTCCTCTACAGGTTGTTTTGGAATGCATACTGTCTTGTTTTGGTGACACTGTGTTACAGATTGACTACAAACAATGAGCAAGTTAATGTACATGATGGTTTAAATTTTACACAGTAGTTGTTCTTTTGGAACAATGATCATTTTGGTTGGTGTTGATCTTTTGAATTGACTTGGAATGATTATATGGATTAATTAATTAATTTTATGAACAATACCGGCTCTCTTTCCCCACCATTATTTCACTTTCCACTAATTACAACCCCCTCGCCTTCCCACATTCATTTTTCACTCCTTGTTCTGAAATTTAATTACAATCAAGAGGAATTCTGTATTGAAGTAGTTTGAAGTCGCAAGTTCTTGATTGGATTACAGTGATATTTTCTTCGATTTGCGTTACAGTTGATTGTTTGTTGTCTTTGAGAAGTAACCGTGTTCTTTTACCCCTCATTATATCATGTTTCTCTCAATACAAACCCCTCGCATATCCCTGGACCTTTTTTTCACCCCTTTCTCATTGACAACAACTAAACAAATTGTATGGATTGGATTGCATGAGTCTGATATGTTGCCGAGCCAAAATCTATTTCATATTTTTAAAGAGTTGTCATGTATGGTTGTTAAAAGGACTATTTTATAATCAATCATGCATGCATGAATGAGATTTTCAGTCGAGGTAGCCATGGAAGAGGCAACCAAGGGAGAGGTAATTGGAACAGAGGCCCAAGAAGGCCAAGGTTCTCCATACACTTTGACGTTGAATCACAAGAGTTAGGCCAGTTGTTTGAGGTTGGATTTTTCAATTAGATTGGGAAAGGAGTGGTCCAAGATAGGCCTAAAAGGCCTCCCTTCCAAGCTCCACAAGCCACTGGTATTCATGTGCCCCCTCATGTCTCATTGCAACTCAAAGTTCCTGAAAACGACGGATGGAAAGAGATGTCCACCCGACAGTCTCCCAACATTGTGGCTGGCCCAATTTGTCCTTACTTTCTCCCCCACCTATTAACCAGATCGCCCAAGCTGCACCTAGCCACTCACTAGTTCAGTCCTCTCATGCTAGAAAAAGGTTGAAAACCGAGGCCCACCACGCCCTTGACAAAGGAAAAGCCATTGCTTCCCCTTCCTCACCCTCCAATGGATCTGATAAATATGTGTCTTCCTAGATGCATTTGAGGGATGATTGTTCTCACATGATTAGCGATATTAGGCCTAAAGGCTCAACACAACCAAAGGAAAATTCAAAAAAATCGAAGGGTGACAACAACAATCAAGGAAAGATTGCATCTCAGAGTGGGAAATATGGTTTTTGAGTTTTTATGTTATTTATTGTTGATGATGGTTGACTTTAGAAATTTTGGACAACATGTTTTCTTTGGACATATGAGTAATATACTTTTTTGAAAATAATTTCAAATATTTTGAGATAAATTGTCAAATGTTAATATGATGATGGGAGTCACAAGGAGGGGTGTTTTTCTTAATTAACTAGTATGTTATGATTGTTAAGAGCTAAAGGGAGTCACAAGGGGTCCCACCTACTAGTTATTATTTATTTATAATCCTTATTATGATTATTACTTTTCCCCCTAACTAAAAAGGTTGTTGAGTCTTTTAATTAACTTAACTAATGAGGTGGTTCAACTACTTCAACCAATTCTATTTTTCTTAAAGGAAAAAGGAAAGGGAGGAACAAGAGTAGGATATAAAGAGAAGCATACTAAGGTTTTCTCTTTGAGTTTATGTTGAGATAGTTCAGTTTTCATTCATTCCTTAATTTATCACAAGCCTATTTCTTTTTTATGATAGCAGGGTCTTATTGTAGACAAAAAGATTCAGGGTTGAATTACATCATTCAGACACTTGTTTTTCAGAGGTGTTGATCTATCTTTGATAGTCTGTGTAGACTTGTCTGTTTTTGAATTAGTTTTCATGACTGATAAAGGATATTGTGCAGAGTCAAGTGGGCAACAATCTGTGGCAAGTTGATCCAACTTTTAGAGTTCAGTTTTTGATTCTTTGTCATAGGTCCTTTTGTATGTTCCATCAGAGATGTCTAAGTTTGACTTTGGTCCGAAATGTCTGCATGAAATTTTGTAAAAAGAATGAATCTTTGGTGAATTGGAATGGAATAAAGGATTTCTTTATGTCTCATCTGTATTTATTATCTTCTTGGTGTCTTTACTTTTGTCTCTAAATTTATTTCAGCAACTGTGATATTCAGAAAATCATTTAAAAAGTGAATTTCCAGCAAGCTTTTTACTTATAAAAGACTAGCCTAAGCACTTGTAATCAATACTTGTGAGTTAGGATGTGTTGGCACCAGACAGAAGTGAAAAGAAGGATGATCGTGGGAAAGAAAGCATGCAGAAACAGAAGTAACAATTAGAGAAAGAACAACACGTGCGCATGCAAGAAAGTGTGCACAAGGAAAGAGAAAATTGGAGGAAGAACAACACGTGTGCATGGGAGGAAGACCTAGCGTCGGTAGGGTTAGGGTTTTTGTAATTCTTTGTAAAACTGATGAAGAGCCTAAAATGTATAAATATAGATATGTAGGTATCAAGTAGAGGTTTGACTATTTTTTATTGAAAAGTTGTGTATTAGCTTGGGGTGTTAGTATTGTTATCCCATCTTTTACTATAGTTACACATGAGCAGATGTGTTATGAAATACTGTTATGTACCATTTTTTTTAGCTTTTGAGATAGAACGAAGGAGAGAAGGTTGATCTGAGGATTAGTTCGTAGGCTATAGAGCCTGGTGCGATCTAGTTTGCCTCATCTAGATCTTACCCATAAGAGGGGAATTGTAAGCGCGTGGCGTCGGAAATGCAGAACTACCATAATAAAAGAGCCAAGAGACAAATATTTTTGGACGTATCCCAGGAGGGGGTGAACCATAGTAATAACTATGTAATGTGATGAATGTATGCATCTCTTTACTTTCTTTCAGTAGGTTAGTGTTATGCTTAATAAATGAGTTAATATATTGTTATGGAACACAAATATGTTGCTTGGGAAGTAAAATGTGTAATGGGAATGTGTACCCATGAGGAATAGGTAGATTACCCTCATAGTTCGTAGTGCATGGCTCTGGTTGATAAGCCCCTATTCCATACTCAATCCAAGGCTATAAACACCTGAGTCTTACAACCACCCATTTAAAGCTATCTCAGGTGAGACTGCGTAGTGCATTTTGTGTACTGTGTTTCCTTCTTGTTTACTAAGAGGGACGATAGTTTTAGAGGATTTGTTGGAAAACTGAATGACATGAACCATGGGTCAATAACTCAGATGGATAGGTCGAGAAGATCGACCAGAGAATAAAGGATGACCAACAAATGGTTTCGTTGTCGTGTTAAGAGGAACAAGAGAGGACTGAGTAGGTGAGATAGAGTGAACGAGAAACGACTGAGGAAAAAAAATAAAAATGAGCTATTAGAAGGGAATGTTAACACCTTGGAACCCCACGAAAGCAGAAATCGAAGGCTGGTTGAGAACCAAAGAGCTAGAGTTTTCCCAGAAAGACAATAGAAACCCTAGCATCACACCTCACAAATATTTGGATTAATATGTGTTTACGAATTTACACGAAGTCTTTTTCTGTGGTTTTCCCCACCTACTGCAGGAGTGGATACTAAGGCTTAAATATAACCACGTGATGAACTGGATCCAACAACTAGATTGGACCCCAGTACAGGTTGAGCAATTACAGTAGGTGAACAACAAATTCACCCATGAAGTTGATGTTTGGCTTGATAGTATTGTGGCAGGCTTCATCATAGAGTTTGCATTCGACACAATGAAGTCATACAGAGCAACAGAGAAAGAATTTATACGCGGAACTTGAGGAAGGTACATTCGATCACTGTATATGTCTATTAAGATATTGATATATAAAAAAGGTGTAATGACAATGGAATCAAATAGATAGACTTCCCTGCGTGCATGGGGGAAGTGGGGAAGCACTGACAGAAAGAAGATAAATTGAAGAAGGCCAGGATAAAGGAAAGAAGGAGGAAATCTTGAACCCGATCTTGATGGATGATGGCCAACTTTAGTGGATCTTGGTGTCATCAGGAACAACACATAGTGGAATACCCTACCAATATAAGGTGAATACAAAGAACAAAGTTGTAGCCACGATGGAATGCTTGGCAAGAGATGAGGAAGAGGTAAAGGATCTCCGGGCTGTGGAGTAGATTGAGGAAATCCTGTGCACAACTTATGAAAGGAAAACAAGAGGCCTAAGAACAAGAGGATAAGGAAACCATCATATCCATATTAATGTTAGTGTGGAACCCATAAACCCATGTGAGACTAATACACCAAAGAGAACACCACCATTTAGACAACCAAAGTTCGGAGGAAGTCCGACAACAAGAAGTACATCTATCGTAGGAGAAACAGTTGGAGGAGCCAGTTCAGGCAGTATTAGTTAAGTATCTACACCACGCGGTGGATGTAGTAGTTAAGTATTTAGAATGGCAGGACACGATCCCACTATTAGATTACTAGAATTTCGAGGAGAAGCAGTAGAAGATCCTGAGAAGCACTTGTTCATTTATGCAAAGATCTGGGAGGAAAAATAGATCACTCATGAAGACGCCAAACTTGCGCAGTTAGCGATCATGCTAAGAGACCACACACTAGAATGGTACATGAGTCTAGACACAAACAGTGCCCCTAGGACGACGAGGACACTAGCAGACATTAAGAAGCTACTGATTAATGAGTTCTAGAAGCCAATCTCAGAGGATCAATACATGAATGAGATGATCGAGATAAGACAGAAACCAGGAGAGTCTATATGGGATATTGACCAGAGATTCAAGCGAATAAAGGGGAAGTTAAAATACCTTATGACCCAGATGCAACACCGACACCTGTTTGTCAACTCACTACTCCCACATCTAAAATATCCCTTACGACAACAGAAGTTTTAGACGTAGGCAGAGCCTCTGCAGACAGCCTTGCAACTGGAAGAGAACCAATACCAGCAAACAGACCCAACTATTGAGGAATTGAAGGAGGATTTGAAGAATCTGACATTTCAGTTGAACCAGAATAAGAGCAAGGACAAACGAGAAGCCATTTGGTGCACCACATGCACAACGAAAGGACACCACAAGAACTAATGCCCAACATTCGCATAGTATATGGAAACATGTATGCCAAACCCACTACCATAGGGAGGATTATGGTGTGAAATATGAAAGAAATCGAGTCACGACCCTTACCACTGCACAATGATACATAAATACAAGACAGTTCCAAAGAATTCATATTTCACCTTTTGTAAGTCAGTGGGCCATGACGACAAAGATTGCAGAACTATGGAGCTGATGCGGGAAAGAACATCAGATGCATATAGAGTACAGACCGAAATGATGACCGGGAAAGCAACACCCCAGTTCAACCAAGCCCCAACCCCATACAACACTGCGTAATAGCAGTATAATACTGCGCAAAAACCCTATAATAATGTGTAGCCGAAGTACAACCCGACATAGACCCAGTACAATACCATGAAGTATAATCAGGCACCATAGTATAATGCGCCGATAGGTGATCGTGTAGGCTACCGAGGAGGAGGTCGAGCTAGAGGAGGTTTCGGATGTGGTAGAGGACTAGTCACATGTCACAATTGTCAACAACCAGGACATTATGCATGGGAATGTCCACTGCTGCCAATGACTTGTATGTATTGTTGTGCATCAGATCATGAGACAGAGGAATGTCCGACACTATTAGTAAAGATCCAGGAAAAGAGGAACCAGAGCAATCAGAATGTTCAATGGATTTCAGCCGAAGCAAGAGATGACGGATGAAACATCAATATAGTCACTCATGGAGGAACGAAAATAGGAAACGACGCAGTTCGACAGGAACCAACACAGAACCAACGGGTAAAGATGAACACTGACCCCAAGAAGCAGTTCGAAGTGCTTAAAGAAAAGGAGAATTTTAAGGAAGCTAGACAAGAATTTCAGAAGGTGGACACAACGTCGACTTCAACTGCACAACCAGTTAAGGAAGCCTGAGAATACAAAATGCTACGATCATTGGATCATACCCACATAATGCAACCCAAGGGACAAGTAAGTACCATCAAAGACTTTTTTCAATCATGCGTAAAAGTGTTAAGTGATCCTTCATCTGTGAAAATATTGCAAAACATACTAGAGAAATGTAGTAGCATGACGAAAGAAAAGCTAGAACCAAAAACCATCAATCACCTACACACCCGAAGAATAACAAGTAAGGAATTTAGACTAAATTCTAACATTGGGGATTTCAATATGGGAGACATTATACTAGACCTAGGATCTGAAGTGAATGTACTACCAAAGAAGACCTAACAATGCATGGGAGAGCCAACATTGGGATACTCAAATGTCCAATTAAAACTAGAAAACTAGCATAGAGTTCTACCAATAGGTAGAGTGAAAGGAGTAACAGTAGATCTTGATGGGGTGCTCACTAAAGCAAACTTTGAATTCATAAAAATAGTAGAAGGCACAACATCGTACCCGACACTACTCGGTCTATATTGGGTGTTTGAAAACCAGGCCATAATTAACTTGAAAACAAGGAAAATGACATTTGAATCTGGATATTAAAGGGTCATAGCACCACTAGATCCATCAGAAGGGGAGAGGTTCGTAGAACCCACTTGCCTAGAGTTAGAGGAGATCGACTAGTTGTATAGAACAACTGTGCGTGATGAGGATTACGTAAACCCAACTGTAGATGGGGTACTCAGTTGGCGGAGCATTACTTCCTCCGCAACAGACTCAGACACCGGGTTAGAAAATTGGCAGCAAAGACTACACGAAGTATCCACAAGAATATGTGCAAGAATAGACTACACAGTACGGTGGATAGGCATAGAAATCAGAGAACCACCTAGTTTCCACGGACTAAATGATTTGGAAAAATTCTTGACACAGTACGAATAAGCAGTGTTAGATATCCAGAAGCTATGAGCACTGGATTTAGCACTCAAAGCCACACTCGCAAGATGGTGGGGCGCACACAAGGAGACTATCACATAATGGTATCAATGTAAGCGATTACTGCGCATAAGGTTAGGCGTAGAATATAAAAACAACAAACAACAAAAGTACGATGGACACAAAGCACCATCAGAGCACTTGGAGGCATGTAGAATGCTATGGAAAATGACACCGCCTGAGGAATGGCCTCATCACTTCATACATACTTTAGAGGGAATACCAGTGAATTGGTACATAGACCAGGAATTGCGCAAAGGAAATACAACATGGAAAATATTGCAGCAGAACTTCGCAATCACTTTCTCATTCAAGCATGAGAACCCCAACATAGATGCAACCCTTAAATGGATAAAAGGAGTAATAGTCATCAAATAAACATAAAAAGAAACTATCAGAGAAGAAAAACAATGGAATAAGAAGATAGTTAAGGAACTACTTTCATGTTACCATGTACAGGAGGAAGCACCAGACGAAGATGACCCGCGCGATATTCATATTGAAGAAGTAGAAGGCGAAATAGATGTGGAGGGACCACCCATAGAATCTGAAGTGATTTTTGTGTGAATCAAGGTAAATAAAGTTAACATCGAAACAGTTGAACATCCCAAAATGACCAACATTGGAGACTACTGGGATGAGCCAACAACATAAATCGGTTAAGGTTTAAGCTGTTATTATAGTTCTTTGCATTTCACTAGATAACAATAGCATAAGATAGGATCACTGAGAAATACACAATCACAAGAGACACATCATTTATCCTGGGAAACCCTCATGGGGGAGAAAACCCAACAAAACTTCCTTATTATAGATA
>ML777762.1:1390421-1422239 GCA_009831015.1 Picea engelmannii | reverse complement strand
CTCTCTCTCTCTCTTCTCCAACTGCAGCTCCAAAAATTTCTCCTCAAATGAACAAGTGTGTGTGTGTGTGTGTGTGTGTCTAAGTGAGGTGCTAACCTCCTTATTTATAAAACTTTGGTACATTTGGAGGTGTATTTTCACTGGAAGGGCCAACTTCTCAATTTGGGTGGTTATAACCACCTTTAATATATTCTGGGGCCGACTTCTTATTCTTCCTATTACAATTGTGTTTTGACCAATCCACAAAAGGGGATTTGGTCTTTTACAATAGCTGACACGATCAATCTGCAATAGGGGATTGATCTAATGAATAATACAACAATACCAATTAGAATACACTTTGCATTTACATTATTTCAACAAAATCATCACAAAGTTGTTGTGCGAATACAACAACTTGTTTCCTACAACATTTACATAGATTAAGGGTATAGCAGGAGAACTAGGAGAGATGAAAATACCACTCAGACCTGAAGCGAGATCGATTAGACAACGACCATATAGACTGAACCCCATATATAAAAAAAAGTTAAAGAGGAGATCGACCGGATGCTCGAAGTCGACATAATTCAACCAGTCGATGAATCAGAATGGATAATCCTGAGGGTAGTACAGGACAAGAAACAAGGAAGAGGGATTAGGATATGCATTGACTTGGGGAAGTTGAACAATGCATACCTACATGACGCATTCCCTACACCATTTACGGATGAACTATTAGAGAATGTGTGGGGACACGAAGCTTACTCATTCACTGATGGATTCTCAGGCTACCATCAGATTAAGATAACACATGAGGTTAGACACAAGACCACGTTTGTGATGGAATGGGGATCGTATCAGTACACAGTCACGCTGTTTTGACTAAATAATGCACCTGCCATATTCTCTAGAGTGGTCATTGCAGCATTTAAGGAATTTATCCATCAGTTTCTCAAAGTATACCTCGATGATTGGACAATTTACAGTCTATTGAAACACCATGTGGAAGTGTTATGACTACTGTTGGAATGATGCAGACAGTGCCAGATATCAATGAATATCAAGAAATTCATATTTGGAACATCATTTGGGATATGATTGGGCCACATAGTATGCAAACAAGGCTTACTAGTGGATCCGACAAAGATCACAGTCATTGTGAATTTACCAACACCAAAAACAGTTCGTCAGCTACGAGCGACGTTAGGACACACGTGAAACTGTAGGAAATTCATCAAAGGTTATGCTTAGATCACAACACCAATGGAAAATCTTCTAAGAAAATATACAAAGTACCAATTGAATGACGCGTGTCAACATGGTCTGGACACTTTGAAGGAAAAGATGGTTACTGCACCAATATTAGTATTTCCAGACTGGGAAAATACATTCCATGTGCATGTAGATGCATCAACGATAGCACTTGGAGCTATCTTAGCGCAACCATGAGCAGGAGACTTGGATCACCCGATAGCGTTCGCAAGAAGAAAACTATCAGACTCAGAACATAATTATAACACGATGGAAAGAGAAGGCCTAGCTATGGTTTACACACTGCAAAAGTTCAGACATTACCTATTGGGAAAACATTTTAAGATGTTTACAGATCACTCAACCCTGAAATATCTAGTCAAAAAGCCAGTGTTGGGGGGGAGAATCTGTCGATGGTTATTTTTATTTCAAGAATTTGACTTCGAAGTAATAGTCAAACCAAGAAAAATGAATGCAGGACCTGACCACCTATCACGGGTCACAAATGGAGAAGAACCCACGAACTTATAATACAACTTTTCAGATGCACAGTTATTCTCAGTACAGATTGTTGATGACTACTTCGCAGAGATCATCCAGTACTTGAGAACAGTTACCACGCCACAAGAATATACCACCGCGTAGAAGAATAACCTGGTAGTCCACGCAACTGAATATCAACTGATTGCAGGACATCTATACAATATGGGCGCAGATAACATCTTGTGAAGGAGGGAATTATGCCGGAAAAACTACTGTGCATAAGGTACTCTGTGCAGGATTATGGTGGCCAATGATCCACAGAGAATCGAAAGAGTACTATCAGAGATGTGATGTCTGCCAAAGGTTAGGAAAACCCAACATAAGGGATGAGATGTCATTATGACCGAAAGTGACATTACAGGCATTTGATAAATGGGCAATAGACTTTGTGGGACTAATTAATCCACCAGCCAAAAGAACAGGGGCAAGATACATCGTCACCGTGACGAAATACCTAACAAGATGGGCGGAAGCTACACCAGTAAAATACTGCAGCGCAGAGACAACTTCACACTTCTTATTTGAACAAGTAATTACTAGGTTTGGGTGCCCAAGAGTTTTTATGAGTGATCAAGGCACGCACTTCATAAATAGCACCATCCGCGCAATGCTCGAAGAGTTTGAAGTTTACCACCAAAAAAGCACACTGTATCATCCACAGGCGAATGGCACAGTAGAAGCCTTTAACAAAATTCTAGAGAATGCACTGACAAAGATCTGTAACATCAACATAGACGACTGGGACCTAAAAGTACCAACAGTATTATGGGCGTATAGGATGAAATTTAAAAATTTGACAGGGAACACACCATTCAAACTAGTCTATGGCCAAGAAGCAGTAGTGCCATTAGAATTTTTAGTACCCAGCTTACGCGTAGTAGCTATCACATAAATGACCGCACGAGGCGCAATACATGGAAGATTGAATCAACTATTGTCAATGGAGGAAGACCAAATCCTAACAAGGTTCCATCAACAAGTGTAGAAAGCCAGAGACAAATCTTGGGACGATCGACACATCAAGAAGAAGACTTTCAAGGAAGGAGATCTAGTATTGCTCTATGACAGCAAATCGTTTCAACACCTAGGAAAGCTGAGAATGCATTGGTTAGGACCATACGAGGTAAAATCTATAACAGATGGAGGAGATGTGCAGTAAAGAGATTTAACAGGCATATACCTCAGAGGAATGATCAACAGGAGCTGACAGTCGACCACCCACCGCGCAGTAAAAAAAGAAAAAAGAAAAAGAAAAATTAAAAATCAAAACAGAGAACAAAAAGAGGAAACAAAACTAAAAAGCCCGAATCACGCCAGAGATAGAAAATCCGCATAACATTTGAAACACGAATTCAACAAAGTCAAGGACAATGGTTACATACCAAAGAAAAATGAGCGAGAAACAGAAATTCGGCAAAAGAATGATGACATGACAACACTAAGCGAAATTAAGGCACGACAAGGACTGATGGAACATCACATTAAACATGCCAACTGGAAACAAAAAAGTAAGCGTAATGGAAGGTATGAAACTGCCACAGATGCATTAAACCCAAAATTATGGTGCATTAATCGCATCATGGAGGAAGCGTCCTCGACAAGATTTATGACAAGCCCATACAACACGCGATCACGAAAACAACTAGTCTATTCGTGAAAGGAAAAAGGAGAGAGAGCTACACCAGCCAGAACGAACAGAGAGAGACCACAGAGCTCACCAAAGTCATCCAAACTTAGTAAACGTTTGACAATCACCACTATGGCACCACCGAAGCCAGCAAAACCAGGCTATACAGCCAGACCGACCAGGGTTCAAACTAGGTCACGGGGACCGCTGGCAGCAATAGCCAAAGATCGTCGCTATCGACGAGATCCCGTCCCCCTAGATGATACTGGTGAACTAGAAACCGATACTGGAAGAGATTTAGTAGCCACAAGAAGAGGCCATGAAATAGGATACGCCAACAATGACGCAGGAGCCTCAGAACAAGGAAGCAAAAACCCAACGAGAAGTGCAACCAGAAAGCACTGAAGCAGCCATGGAAGTTAACAGAATGACATAGAATTTGGGAGAAGCAGTGCAACTAGATGAGTCACAGATACCCAGCCTAGGTCAAGCAATAGAGGAGACCGCTGAAACTACCTCGGCTTTGCCAGAGTGGCTTACAGGGGAGCAACCGACAGTTGCAGGAAATTTGAACCAACCAACACAACAGGAATATAGAGTTCAGATACTGAGCTCACCTCGCAAGAAAATGGCAGCATAAATCGTGCTACTATGCATACGAGATGGAGTACAGGTAGACCCGCAGTTACTGGGTCAAGTTGGGAAGCTCAAGTATTCCGACCATGACGTATCAGACGAAACCAAGTACCTGGAACTTGCACTGAGTGTTTTTATGTAGAACATAGTGGTAAACCAACTTGAAGAAACGATTAGTCAGCCACATCAGTGGGCAGTTGGACTGGACAAAACATGTATTTTGGGTTTGCTCAAACTTCCACATTTTGGCAGAGTCTAGTACACGACAACATGGTCAAGAAACTGCTAGCCATCACACATGGAGGGGATATATAGCTGTACAAGCCTGTCCCCATAACTGATGATCTTATCACACAGATAACATGACCTACCTAGTCGGGGCATGGATCCCGCACTGACTCTGGACAATAAATCCAAGGAGAAAGCGTTAGCAGAGGAAATGAAGAAGAAATATGGTAGCTCTAGGGGAACAAGAGGCATTATAATCAAACAGATCAACAATGCAGCGACACAATTGGGTGAAAAGATCTTAGCCTGTAAATTTTTAAGAAAATGTCGCAAAGACAAAGTACTAACAAGAGTCATCGCAGTTGCAACTCAGTGTGTAGAAGGCATCTCCGTGAGCTGGGCGCCTTATCTATTAAACTTGTTCCAAGTGGACTGAAAGGATGCGCAGGACCTCGGTACAAAATTCCATTACTCATGGATTCTCACCCTCATAGCCTTCATGGGATGGTGGGAACCAGAGTACATAATGTTTTGTACTAGACTGCAGCCAACAGGAGCGAGATATCTATTACTGAAATCTAGGCCACAAGACAGGAATAAGAGGGAGAATGGAATTGTATTTGAATCATACCTATGGGACATATAGGAAGCTATCAACCTATCATGGAGAATAACACCAGAAGATGTCACGCAATATGGGGACATCGCTAACTTCTGGGATATATGTCAAGCCATGTGGATACAACCAAGGAAGGATCCAAATAAACAGTGGCTACAGATGTGCTACTACATCATAGAGGGTAACATCGACATGGTCATTAGTGAATGACCTGATGAATGGAGAATCTCATCCATTCCCCAGGAAGTACCGGAAAGAATAATAGAAGGAGAGGCAACGCAGGTGGAAACATAGTCTCCGCAAATCCCAGTTCCCAAGAAACTAAGGATGGGCCAAAATAAGCCGACTCAAGCAGATGAAGGGTCAAAGTAGATAAGAACCCAGAGGGGGCAGAAAGCGACCAACGTATAGTCGAAACAAGCTAAGGGAGCATAGGAGACCGCCCCAAATCCCATCACACAGGAACCAGGGGGAACTAAGAGATTGGATGTACATGCAACATGTGCGCGCAAGAAATCGAAGGCACAACAAGCATCACCGAACTATAGGATCATGGAGGACGATGGATAAATGATCGCCAGAATGGTCCAGGATTGTTTAGAAGAAGACTTCAATCACGCAGCACATCATAGGGATAAATTGTAAAAAGAGCTGGCAGAAATGGGACAACTCCTCAGGACACTTGGGGAGGCCTAGAGTGAAAGTAGCAGTAGAGGCATAGAATCATCGACAACACAGACCAATGAAAGAGTGGAGGTATAAGAACAAGAACCAGTCCTTCCAATGCCACACGCACATGCAACGGTCTACATAAAACCTAGCATGCTGCGAATGGAGGAAATCGTGGGACAGACACCACTGAAGGATTTTGACCACATCCAATTGGTCTTGACGTGGATGCCATCAAGGGAAATATACAAATTGCAGTGTAGCGTTGACCACGAAATGCAGTTTCGGGCACATAAAAACTTAGAAACAAAGAAGCGGTAAGCACTGGAAAAATATTGTGAGTAGGCCAAATACAAAACTCAGGAGGAGAAAGAACGCAGTAACAAACTGGAATGAAGAGAGGGAGAATTTTTTGGGAAACTTCCAAGCACTGCACAAGGAAACGAACTCCCGACCACAGAAAAGATAGATCAGATTGCATAGGAAATTGATCGATATTAGAAGGAGATTTAGGGTCTTTGAGAATAACTCACACCAAAAACTCCACCGACAGTAAAGGAGAAAAGGAAGCAGGAAGCAACAACACAACTGCATGGGATAGAGAAGAAGATTAGCACATCAGGGGAATTGTTTGATAAATAAGCACAACTTTGGACAAGGCTAGAAGAGGATCCGCAGGTCCAATGCTGGGACAAGGAAGAGGAGAGGATCAATGCAACAATCCAAGAACTCAAACAACGATAGAAGACCATATCAATCCTAGAATGAGTCAAAGGGATGCAAGAGATGAAGAAGATGCAAGCAAAACTTATCATTGCACAAATGCAAAAACAAGAGCATCAGGCTCAAGTAGAACCATTGCAGGAACGAGTAGTAGAAGTACTCGCATAGGCATAAGGAGCTAGAACACAGATATCACAGATACAGGCAGAGTGTGGAAGATTACTGAGCGAAAAAGTGGCAGTTTAGGTCATGGATACCATTAAGGAGAAGACCGCACATGCATTGACAAAAGTAGTAGAGCTGAAGGAAAATTTCTAGACTATCACCAAGGAGATTGAGGCAGCTCAGAAAGATTAGGTGACTCAAGACGAGTCACATGTCAGTGTTGGGGGCCTGTTGGAACCAAGCCAAAGTGGAAAGAAGGATGATCGTGGGAAAGAAAGCATGCAGAAACGGAAGTAACAACTGAAGAAAGAACAACACACGAGCATGCAAGAATGCGTGGACAAGGAAAGCGAGAGTTGGAGGAAGAACAACACACATGCATGGGAGGAAGACCTAACATTGGTAGGGTTAGGGCTTTTGTAATTCTTTGCAAAATGGTTGAAGAGCCCGAAATGTATAAATATAGATACGTAGGTATCAGGTAGAGGTTCGATTGTTTTGAATTGAAAAGTTGTGTATTAGCTTGGGGTGTTAGTATTGTTGTCCCATCTTTTATTGTAGTTACGCATGCGCAGATGCATTATGCAATACTACTATGTACCATTTTTGTAAGATGTTGAGATAGAATGGAGGAGAGAAGGTAGATATGAGGATTAGTTCATAGGTTGTAGAGCCCGGTATGATCTAGCTCGCCTCATCTAGATCTTACCCATAAGAGGGGAATTGTAAGCGCGCGGTGCCATAAATGCAGAACTGCCATAATAAAAGAGCCAAGAGCCAAATCTTTGTGGATGTAGCCCAGGAGGGGGTGAACCACGGTAATAACTGTGTAATGTGATGAATGTATGCATCTCTTTACTTTCTTTCAGCAGGTTATTGTTATTCTTAATAAATGGGTTAATATATTGTTATGGAACACGAATATGCTGCTTGGGAAGTAAACTGTGTAATGGGAATGTGTACCCGTGAGGAATAGGTAGATTACCCTCATAGTTCATAGTGCATGGTTCTAGTTGATAAACCCCTATCCCATACTCAATCATAGGCTGTAAACACCTGAGTCTTACAACCACCCATTTAAATCTATCTCGGGTGAGACTGCATAGTGCATTTTGTGTACTGTGTTGCCTTCTGGTTTACCAAGAGGGCCGATAGTTTTAGAGGCTTTGTTGGAAACCCAAATGACATGAACCCTGGGTCAATAACTCAGATGGATAGGTTGAGAAGACCGACCAGAGAATAAAGGATGACCAACAGGATGTTATTTTTGTTGGCTATAAACATAGGGTGATATTCCCATCTATTTTACTTTAGCCAAGCAGAATCTGAAAATGCTTGAGTAAGATCATTTCATATATTTTCCTTGACAATGTTGTTGCACGACCTTTTACTAACATGTTTCCCAAGGCATCTGTGATTTGTCCTTCTATGGCCCGCGGACATCCATGAGGTTCCCTCCTATGACCCGCAGATATCTACGACTATCTCCATTGTGACCATAAATGTGTACGAAAATCATGTATGAACACTTTTGTACGATGCTCTTCTTTCCTCTGGTCTCTATCCTTTGAAACCCACTAGTGTTTGCTTCTGCTCTCTCTCCTTCTTAACCTATATGACCTCTAGATCAAATTCCTTCTCCACCTATCCAAGATCTTGAATCACAGTCCTTTGTGATCAGACCCTCTCTACATCAACACTTGGATGAAATATCTTCACCCAACCTGTGATATATCCTCACTTTAGTGTAAGAAAAAGTCCTTCTTTGATTCTACACTCCAACCAGAAAAATTCCTTCTTTGTTATCTTCGATCTTGGAAACTCACCAAAGATTCTGATCTTGGAATCTCACCAAATATCCTTAACCTTGGCATCTCACCAATGGTCCCTTGCTCTTGGCATCTCACCAAGAGTCTCTCGATCTTGGTGCCTCACCAAATATCTTCACCTTGGTCTCTCACCAAGGTCCTCTTGATCTCTCTCATCAAGAGTGACTTCCTCTCAAAGTATTGACCGTGTCGAATCCCTCAACACAATTTTCTTCCTCCTTCTATCCTTTCTTTTATAATCATGAGTTACAATCTATTTCTTATCTCCAAAGTTATCTACAATTGATATTACTTCTCTCACTCACTTAAGATTTAGATTACATGCTACATGTTAAGCATGTTCCTTAAATAACTCAATTCACTAATAAATACATTTTTTCTTTAATTAATTCCTTTTAACTAAAGTAAACTCAAGAATAGAAGATTCTTGATGACTTCCACATGCTAGACACATGGCAATGTGGAAGTACTTGTTTGATGCTACCACAAACATTAACACTCCCTCTTAGCGAGATCCCACCTGGAGTTGGCTCAATCTTCACTACCATATATCCTACCATGCCTTCTCTCCAATATACTTTATTATCTTCTCCCTATGAAATAGAAGCTATCCCTGCCATGATGGTCTGAACTATCTTTGAAGAATCACTGGCTATGAACATTCTATTATAAGTCTCCTACTCCTGATCATACTGCATGGCCATATTGTACCATGAATCCTTGACAAACTTGGAAGGCTGATCCTTCCCACCTGAAACTGAAGGCTAACTCCCTCTAAGCTTCCCAACCTTCAGAGCCACCTGCTCCCTATTCTCTGCCACTCTGCTCCTTTCCATTTCTCTATAATCCAATATCATCTTGTATCCTTTTCTAGGCTCCCATCCCGGGATAATGGTTCACCTAAGGAATACAAATCAACAAATATCCAAGCCCTACAAACTCCAAGATCAATCCTTCAATCTTGCTGGTTAGCTGTTATCTCCCTTGCTTCCCCTTTTCTCCTTTCCTGAAACGTTTCCCTACATACTTGAATGAAATTCCTTCTCCATCCACTCAATGAGATCTTACTCACTCATTCTGTGTGTGTCTTCTGTTCACTGAGAAATAGACAATACCTGCAACTGAGCACCTCTGCTGCTGTTGTATGATCATGTACTTGCAATGCCTCTTTTTCTTAGATTTGTCCTTACCACCATATATGTCTGCTACTCATGGCGCTATTATGGCTGCTCCTACAATTTCTCTTCTCCTTTTGACTAATTAGCTATCTAGGTGAAATTCCTTCTTCACCCCTTTCTAAGATCTCCTTGAGAAAAAATCCTTCTTTTCTTTGTCTGTGAGTCATTGACTCCAATAAATATGTCATACTTTTATCTTTGGATGACTTTCCTTCTTCACCCATATGAGATCCCTTTGATTCATTGTTCTTCGTGGCTCAAGCACTTGAGAAAGAGTACATATTTGCTCCAAAGTAGATGACTCAAGCACATGAGCAAAAGTCCTTCTCTTCTCCCATGTGATCCCTCTCTCCTTTATGTTGTAATGTTGTGCTCATTTAACCATAAGAAATGCTACACCATCGATACCCAACCATAGGCACAAATCCACCCCCGATCACCTTAACCTTTGCTAGATAGAATGATTCCGGGAATCCTCACTAGAACCAAGATATAAACCATGGTAGTGCACCTTCTCCATAGGTAGCGCACAATATAGAGTACCAAAAGACTGAACATGGAATTATTGCACACCTACAACTGTTGCAGCTCCTCCTCAACACTTGTGCCTTGCTTCTAGATGACTAAGGTGTGTAAAAATAAGCTGGAGTGCCTCCTATTTATACTAATTTGGCCAGGTGAAGAAGTGTTTCTTCAAATAGGGCCTACCTGTCCTTTTCTGCATATAATACTTCAATATAATTTATTCTGCTGAGATGACTTGTCTTCCAGGGATTTCACACATTTGTTTAGGTTTTCTCTTGCTTTCAGAATATTCTATTCTAGTCAAAGGTTTATCCATGGAGGCTAATACCTCCCGCAACTACCAAAACATCAACACTCCATCTTAGCTAGGGAGGTATTTAACCATGACATTCCTTTCTGGTTGTCATAACCTTTCTCGCTATGCCATGATCCTCTCATCATGGTTACATAGACCACGCTACTAGTATCATCATTATGTCACACATGGATACACCCATGTGGACCTATCAATTTCATCTAGGGGCCAAAACCCATTAGATAACACTAGAGACACACCTTGTAGTGTGTGTCACCATCATCGTCATGGGCTACACCTGCATGATGTGCTCACCCATGGCTACACTTATGTCATGAGTATCATAATTACTATCATCATTATTCATCCATCTCACATGGCATGGGGAAGACCTACATGGTCTTCCAGACCAGTAGAATCACCGGATCTACACAAGCTATCTCATGATCACCCATTTCATATTATGAGAAACACCATCACAACCATAAAGGTTCTCGACTACACCACTAGAGTACTAGACTATCTCACTGGTGTAGCAACAATTCGACATACCAAACCATCTCACTGGAGTAGCCTACAACTCAGCATAAATCCTACAACTTGGCACAAGGCCTACAACTCGCCATGAAGCCTACAACTTGGCATGAAGCCTTAAACTCAGCATGAAGCCTACAACTTGGCATGAAGCCTACAACTTGGCATGAAGCCTACAACTCGTCACAATGCCTACAACTCGACATGAAGCCTACAAGATCCTTCTTTTCGAATTCTTCCATCAACTCCCTCTAACCGAGAAAATCCTCAGACTACGCTTTCGTCTGCTGCATTCCCTTTTGCATCCTACAAAGTGTCACAAATTCTTATTTCTTTCTGATCACTGATTCCCTCTGAGCCTAACTCCCTCTAATTCTGACTCCCTCTAAGTCCTTTCAAGTCCTGCTTTCCGTGGTAACCTTCCTGGAATACGTAGGATAACCTACTCGAAATAGGAACAACAATATCAAAAGTATTTCCAATATAATAACATTTTATATATGAGCATATCAATTTCATGGTAATTCATTATAACATTACCAAGGTGTCCTGTCTGAGAACAAGAACAAGAAATATCTCCTAGAGGAGAAGTTAGTACATATTTCAATTAAGTACAATAAGAATTTATATTAATAGTACATGCTACTAAGTATTCATTTGTTCCTAGCATTAATAAAATCTAAACGATTGCAATACTTAAGCAACAATACAGATATCAAACCTGATATGCAAATCTGGAGTCTGGCTATTTTTCCGCTTGAGTTGCTTTTCTTTTGAGACAAGTATTCTTTCCAACCTGGAGAGTGTGTTGTTCCTCTGAATGTAATAGATCTGAGATCTTTTTGGCTCTACGATTGCTTCTTGGTCAAAGATTCCTTCTCTTTCAATATATTTAAATCTGTATTAGTTACTTTTTATTGTTTCTCCTACTCCACGTTCAGGTTCTTGGTAGCTCCAAAAAACAAACTCTTCATCCTTTGATGCCTACTCTTCAGTTCGTGGTTCCATAATTTTTCCCTTTGTTCTTTGCAAGGATGATGTCAATCCTTGTCTTCCATTCTATACCAAGAGATCATGCTTCTACTGTTCTACTCTCATTTTATGTAGGAAGTCATGATTGTCTTTTAATTTGACCTTGACCATTCTTTTGACTTTGACCAATCAAACTTTGACTTTGACCAGTGAAATGTTGACTTTGACCCAAAAATTCAACTTTGACATTTTTGATGGCTGAGGGCACCATGAGATGTGTTGGGTTAGGGCACACTAGGATATCCAAGAATTATTCCAAACGCTTCACTTAAAGTGACCGAACAATTAGGTTAGGGTTTTTTCCTGTTGTAAGATCAAAAACCCTAGCTGCAACTACAATTATGCTACAATGAGCTTGACAAAGAGTTGCAGATATACCTTTCGGTGGTTATACTGTTTCAAAGGTGGTGGGAGCCCATAACCTGTTAGAATGTTGTACTCATATAACCATAAGCAATGCTACACCATTGCTACCCAACCATAGGCACAAAGCCACCCCGAGCACCTTAACCTTTACTAGATAAAATGATTTTGGGAAGCCTCACTAGAACTAACAGATAAACTAGGGTAGTGCACCTTCTCCATAGGTAGCCCATAAGATAGAGTACCAAAATACTGAACATGGAATTACTGCACACTTGTAGCTACTACAACTCCTCCTAAACACTTGCGCCTTGCTTCTGAATACCTGAGTATGTGTAAAAATGATATGGAGCGCCTCCTATTTATACTAATCTGGCCAGGTGAACATGTGTCTCTTCAAACAGGGTCGACCTATCCTTTTCTGCATATAATACTTCAATATTACTTATTCTACTGAGCCAAATTTTCTTCTAGGGTTTTCACACATCTGTTTAGGTTTTCTCTTACTTCCATAATATTCTATTCTAGTCAAAGGTTTATCCATGGAGGTTAATACCTCCCCCAACTACCAAAACATCAACACTTCAAATCATTGACTTTGATGTTTCCCAGAAATCATTCCTTCAATTTCTGCCTACTGGTTTATAGATATGTTAAGATCTCCTACAAATCTGATTGATCTCCTACAAAATAAAGTGGATATGTGCTTAGTCCTTCAAGCACCCACCTTAGCACTCTTTATCCCATAGATCTACTACTGCAACCCTAGATATGAAATTTATCTCTACCCTGGTCACTCCAATCTCATAGATCTGTCGATACCATGTGAACTCGGTTTCCTCCTAGAGAAACCTTGATCTGATACCATGTTGAATTTATTCCTGAGTAGATTCAACCCTTTGTATGCACTAATACCATTCTGATCTTTTACCACTCTACTCAACACCCAATAGTTATATCAAATAAAATCACTTTATCTACTAAAAGAACGACTGAGTAATCAACTAAACATGCAATAGAAACATAAACAAGGAAATAAAATCAAGCACACATAAACACCAAGATTTTCGGGTAAAACCTGGAGGGAAAACCAGTCCAATGATGATTTTATTAAGGTCAAATCAGGGCTCCCATAACATGGAAAATGACCCACTAAGAGAATTATACACTGCAGACAAACCTAGAACTTCTTGTTCTGTTGTATGACCTTGTACCATCATGTTTCTCAAGGCATCCACGACTTTTACTTCTATGACCCACGGACATCTGTGAGTTTCCCTTCTTTGACTCACTGATATAAGCGACTAGCTCCACTGTGACCCAGAGATGTGTACGAAAATATCGTACGACCACTTCTGTATGATGCTCTACTTTCCTCTAGTCTCAATCCTTTGAAACCCACCTGGGGCTACTTCTGCTCTCTCTCCTTCTTGACCTGTATGACCTCTATATGGAATTCCTTCTCCACCTATCCAAGATATTGAATAATAGTCCTTCGTGATCCAACCCTATTTACATCAACACTTGGATGAAATATCTTCACCCAACCTATGAGATCTCCTCACTCTAGTATAAGCAAAAGTCCTTCTTTGCTTCTACACTCCAACTAGTAAAATTCCTTCTTAGCTATGTCCAATATTGGCATCTCACCAAATATCTCTATCTTGGCATCTCACCAAAGATCCTCAACCTTGGAATCTCACCAAAGGTACCTTGCTCCTGGCATCTCACCAAGAGTCTCCCAATCTTGGAATCTCACCAAATATCATCACCTTGGTCTCTCACTAGGGTCCTCTTGATCTCTCTCGTCAAGAGTGACTTCCTCTCAAAGTCCTGACCATGTTGACTCCCTCAACATAAGTGTCTTTCTCCTTCTCCTAACCTTGATTTTATAATCACGAGTTACAATATATTTCTAATATCCAAACTGATATACGATTGAGATTACTTATCTCACTCACTTAAGATTTAGAATACATGTTGCATGCTAAGCATGTTCCTTAAATAACTTAATTCGCTAATAAATACAATTTTACTTTACTTAATTCCTTTTAACTAAAGTAAACTCAAGACTAGAAGATTATTGACGACTTCCACATGCTATACACATGCCAATGTGGAAGTACCTATCTCATGCTACCACAAACATCAACTATCAAAACATCAAGCCAACTGATGAGAAGAGTAAATGGGTGATCGTGGCATAGAATGGAGTTGTTTCTTATCAACAAACGAGGAATGCCCATGGGAGAATGTCTCTAGGGGACTTGGACTTAAGTCCCGATTGGGTGTGCGTTGGCACAGGGATAGACCCAGGGTTCAACGCTTCAACAACACACCAACAAAACCCTAACTACCAACCCTTTCGGCAACACCTGTGAAACAGATGAAGTCTCACCCAAGGTAGAGGCAGGGAGGGTTGCAGGACTCAGGTGTCTACAACCTAGCTGGGACATAGATCTGTGTTCACCACACTTAACAGAGCACTTAGCCAACAATATGCATTAAGTTATGATTCTTATTCATATCATAGATTAACCCTTAAATACAGAACACCTCTATAATAAACAGATCAAACACTTCTAAGCATTTAGCATAATCTTAGATCTGACATTCATTCACATCATAAAGAATTAAGACTTCATAGATCTATCTATCATATATCAAGAACAATGCACTAATCAAATAGATAAATAAACACCATGAACAATATTGCACAAAGCACATCGACACGGGATATACGTGGTTCACCCTAGTGTGGGGCTATGTCCACCAACTCTTCTTCTTCTTTATTAGTCTCCTTCAATATTCTTATAGGAACAGAGCCACAAAACTCACTCCACACTGGACAAGTGATCTGTGCATAACGTGCTGGATCCACCTTCCTCAAAATCAGGTCACGACACAAAGCCTTACACAATCACTTTCACTTAGCTTTGCAAGTTTTAACATACACTAGTTGTGCACTAAGCCAATGACCTCTTGCACTAAGCCAATTCTAGTAATTGTAACTACTTCTTACATCCTTAGCTACTTATTTAAACATTACAAAAAGGTCCTAGACATGGGTAAACCCATGGGCCGACATCCCATACCTGTTACATAAACCCAAAAATCCAAAAAAGATCACAAAATGGGCGAGATCCCACGATCTTCGCTTCGCTTGGTGCTTCGTCTTCGACCATCCTGTCGAAGTCCCAAAAATGGTCAAACAAGACCAATGCTTCCTCAAAACTAGGTCGAGGGCCAATAGACCCCCAACACTCACCTGTTACTCGTCCTGAGTCACTCTGATCTGGGAAACTCTGCTTTGAAGGTAGCTCGAGTTGCCTCAACTTGCTTCTTTGCTAGAGCCTCCTTCTCGGTGAACTCCTAAATTACTTGCTCGGTGATAGGCCCTTCCAGGAATTGTTCTACTGTGGCGACCACCTGTTCCAATTATGAGCCTTGTCCCTTGATCTCTTCAAACAATGTGTAGGCTTCATCCTGCACTGATTGGAGTCTCTGTGTCACTTCCATAAATCTTCTTTGGATGGCGGTGACCTGCTGCTAAACTATGCGCTGCTCCTGTGACCTCTTCATCTTTTCAACTGCAGTAAGTAACTTCATATGTGCTTGCACTATAGACGCTTGTTGCTCCGCCTCATGGAGTTGTGCTTCTAATCTCCTCAGCTCCGGGTCTTCTGCAAGGCGCTCATAGGTCTATGCACTACAGTCACTCAGTTGTTTACATTCTGAAGCCAACACCCTGATTCTTTCTACTATGATTCTAACATTTTCTTCCCTTTGATCCTGCAGTTCTTGCGGAGTTATTGACACTTCTTGGATTTATATATTTGCTACTCTTGCCCGAAGCTATTGAATGGCCTCAATGAGCTTCTCCACTTTGGCTCTCGGTTGTCTTGTCTTCCATCTGTGCCAGGCCCGACACAAAGATAAGTTCTCTAGTCAATTCCTCTCTAACCCCCATTTTCTCCATGAGCAGCTGATCTTTTTCTTTCTGTATCTTCTCTTTGTCCTCCTCAAACTTCCCTCTAATGTCATCTTTCTCATGCTGCACAAACCAAAGTTTCTTTAAGACCTCCTCCTTTTCTTGCTTCAATACCTCTGTGGCCTGGTCCTTTTCGTCTTGGGCTCGATAGAGTCGAACCTCTGTCGCATGTGCTAACCTTCGCAACTGGTTGGGCTCATCTCCCAATTCTACATTCTCTGATGACGACGACGCAGTAGACACTGCGCGACTCGATTAGAGGGCTTGATGTGTGTCCTTCAATTCTTTATCGATTATGTCATAGAGTGTCTCTTGCTTTGCTTCATGCCTCTGCAAGATATCCTCTGATGTGTCTTCTACAACTATGATGATGAGTTGCATATCATCAATTGTGAGTACGTTTTGTGGCTGAGGCTTATTGGCTCGACATTTCTTCTGTGCTGAGGGTTTCTGTGGAGAAACCCTCATTTTCTTTGACGTCTCAACCTCTGTAA
The DNA here is from genome assembly GCA_009831015.1 of Picea engelmannii. Taxonomy (NCBI): domain Eukaryota; kingdom Viridiplantae; phylum Streptophyta; class Pinopsida; order Pinales; family Pinaceae; genus Picea; species Picea engelmannii. The sequence goes on along the minus strand of ML777762.1, from coordinate 1,405,555 downwards.
GGGGATCCTTCAGCGGTGTAGCTTCTCCTTTGTTCTGGTTTTCCCATTTCCCTTCCTTGTCTTGGTTTACTTGGTCCCCTCCTCCTCCTGCAAGTGATTCAGGCTCAGTGTCCTCCGATTCGCTATCCTTCTCCTCACTGTCTATGTCCTGCAATTCCTCATTTTTCTTCTTTTTCTTTGCGTTGCTCTGCCCATCATACTTAGTCTGGGTGACCAAAGGACTTCCGATGATATCAGGGTTGGAGAGTTATGCATCTCTAACCGGTACAAGGAATTTGGCTAGCCATTCCTTGGTTATCTCCTCCATGTCTTCGTCAGTCAATTTGTAGTACGAATGCAACTCCTCTTTACTTTCGTCCCTATGCACAATGATGTATATGAAGTGTCGGTCAATGAAAAACTTCGCTAGTGGCCTGTACGTATGCAAAGTGTCTGGGGTCATCCGCGGAAATGATTCGATGGCATTCTTGAGATGTAGGTAGTAAGCGTGGAACACTACATTTGATTTCCATTGCTTCACCATATCGTTCATATACCACAAGGTGGTAAACCTCGCGGCCAATGGTTCTAATGGATTGACTTCCAGGAATGTTTCTCCCTCTGGCATCTCCCAAGCAAAAAATGCAATGAGAACCAACTTAAGTGAAATTCATAGCCTTGATCCTGTGCGTCGCGATAGTCCTTCTCCAACTCGTTGACGAGGTAGCTCACCCAATTCATCTACATCCCTTTGACACACTTCCCTGTGAGGTCGAATACGAACCCTATGACATGCGTCAGATGATTCTTTCTAACAAGCTTGTCAGTGATCAACTTACAATAAAGACGCACTGCACCATCCTAGATGGAGGCTACCTTGTAGCCTCACTTTCCCTTCTCTACATCGTCGTAGGATTCCTTTATTCATTGTGCCAAGGAGCGATTTGACGTCTTTCCTGGGTAGAATTTCTAAGGGTTTGGTCCCTGCATTATTAGTCCAATAATGAGTTGGATCAGTGCCAGATCCACAGTGATGCACCTATCCAACCAAAGATAACCTCCATGGTATCACTATAGGAGGATTTTAACACACGTGTTAACCTCCTGATGTCTTTCGAAGTGGGGTATCTTCATCACATTTAATATCGTCAATATCACAATCTACTTGATCCATGACTAGGGGACTATCTTGGGCTTCTTCCCATTCATCTTTGTCAGGTACCTATGCAGTGCGAGCATCACATATTTCTTTTGGTCTCCTAGGTTAAAATCACTAATCTTGAGAGTTGGGATCAGTCCCAACTACGGTCTAATTGCACATATCCCCTTCGAGAGGTACACAGTGGTGAGCGTGTACTCAAAATCACGCGGGACACTGTCACAACTAACCGCGCCAGCCAAAGGCGGGATGTATTCGGGCAAGACCGATGGGATCTGCTTCGCGTTCACCAGATCGTCGCGGTGCTTGCTTCTCTTCTTAGTCACAATTCAGCTAGACCTATGTCCAGTCGAGGGGATTCTTGCAATCCACCTGTCGACAATGCCTGTATACCTATAGACATGAATTTCTCAACCACGAGGTCGATCAAGATCTCTTCTACAGATTTCTCTACTGTGTTAAGGTCGCCCGACATGCACGCTTGTAATAAAATAAATTGGGTAGGCGGATGGAAACTCAAGGTAATTAAATCAATGACGAGGTCTAGATAGTACAATGTGTTATGTGATCAATTCTCTATTAGCTCGAATATCTCAGGTTGCAAAAGTGGTCGCGGTGCGACATTCGACGGATTAAATAAGCAACGTTGTAACAGATTCCTTCAACATGTCAAAATGACTTAATCAATACGAATCCATTCGTTATGGAGCGATATCAATGGTCCAATGGATATCTCTTCAGAAATAACTGTGTTTCTAACCGTTCTGGAGCATCATTCTAATGGTCGGGATGCCTCCAACGGTCATATAGCTTCGCCGTGGAGAAGTGTCATTCTGCGTTGTTCTACTATTCCGATGAGGTTCAATTTTGGTGATCCTTCTTTCTGAGAATTCTTCTCTGGAACTTCCTGCAGTTTTTCCAACTTTGCTTTCTTCTTACTGAGCTTTCTTGCCTTCTTTCTTGTGATCCGAGTCTTTGGATTCCTCTTTCCATTTTTATTCTTATCTTCTCCTGGTAAAGTGACTTTGCACTCCTGAGGTTCTTTAAACATGTTCGAGTGTAATACCTCTTCTCTTATTATTTTTGGGGTAGATGCACTTCTTTGTAGCATGGAAAGGTTCTTCAGGCCTTCTTGTGTTCTTTCAACCTCGACAACTGACTCTCTTGCCTTCTATTGCTTTGACTTGCCCTCTTGTTCTTCTATTAGTTGCACTATTTTCTTGGCTATGAAGTCCCTTAACTCTTGCTTTTTATGTTATGTAGCTTATTCCTCTACTTTCCTTCAGATCTGATCTTTCTCAACCCAGGTATTTCCTAGGAAAAGTGAAAAAGGGGCGATGTTCTCAACAAACTTAATAACTTCAAATTCCTCTTCGGTCGATGTTCCATGAGCAATAATAGGTACATTAGTAATTCTTCCACATAGGGTTATCATCTTTCCTTTAAACAATCTTATCCTTCCTAATTAAGGAATCATAGCAGGCCTTCCCAAATTTTCCCAAGTGCTTTCTGGCATGATATTCACATGTGTTTCCTCATCCAAAACAAATTCTATGTCAAAGTCTCCTATTCTTGTTTCTATGCATGAATTTTCTTTTAATATCTCTGGTAAACTGATGTCCCTGTGACCATTCGGTGTTTCTTTCATCTTTAATAACAGAGACTCTAATTATTTCTAGTTTCCTAACATATCCTTAGTCCCTTGACATTCTTCATAGTTTTCTGGTTTCATGTTCATATTTTCAACTTTAGCAATCATTCTTGGGAAATCCAAAACCTCATGACCAACAACTTTACAACAAAGACAAGTAGGACCTATACTAGGGAATTCCTTAGCAAGATGTCTCGGTCTTCTGCATTTATAACATAGTGTCAATCCTCTCTTTCTCTTAAACAATCCCCAACCTTTCCTGTACTACACACTGGGATCACAGTGAGGGACCTACAATCTGCAAAAATTCATTCTAGGTTCCTCCATCCACTTATTATTCCAAAAATTCCTTCTATGCATAGGAATAACATATCCTTCACTATCTCTATCAAATCTATTCAGATCAACTCTTTCTTCTAGTTGTTCCCTAGTTTTCAGACTTGGACAAAATCTATCAAACATACCTAGATACTTTCGAAGAAAAAATTTCCACTTATCTTACCTTTACCAGAGCACAAATCTTTAAGATCTTACCTCTTTTCTTCAGATCCGGTTCCTTTCTTACAACAGAGTTCCACAAGTCAAGTACAATACTGCACAATACAACAACAGATGTACGCACAAAGTTTTCTCTTTTCTTCAGTTCCCAACAATGACAGTTTCAGGTACCGACAACAAAACCATTTGTTGGCACAGGGGTAGATCCAGGGTTAAACACTTCAACGACGCACCAAAAAAACCCTAACTACCGGCCCTTTCAAAAACACCTGCGAAGTAGATGAAGTCTCACCCAAGGTAGAGGAAGGGGGGGTTGCATGACTGAGGTGTCTACAACCTAGCTGGGACACAGATATGTGATCACAACACTTAACAAAGCACTTAGCCAAAAATATGCATTAAGTTATGATTCTTATTCACATCGTAGATTAACCCTTAAATATAGAACAATGTTGTAATAAATAGATCAAACACTTCTAAGCACTTAACATAAGCTCAGATCTAACATTCATTCACATCATAAAGCATTAAGAATTCATATATCTATCTATCATATAACAAGAATAGTGCAGTAAGAAGATAGATACATAAACACCATGAACAATATTGCACAAAGCACATCAAGATAGGATATACGTGGTTCACCCCAGTGTGGGGCTATGTCCACGAACTCTGCTTCTTCTTTATTAGTCTCCTTCAATCTTCTTATAGGCACAGAGCCACATAACTCACTCTGCATTGGACAAGTGATCTGTGCACAACACGTTGGATCCACCTTCCTCAAAATCAGGCCACAACACAAATCCTTACATAGTCACTTGCACTTAGCTCTACAAGTCTTAGCATACTCTAGTTGTGCACTAAGCCAATGACCTCTTGCACTAAGCCGATTCTAGTAACTGTAACTGATTATTACTTCCTTAGATACTTATTTATACATTAAAAAAAGGGCCTAGAAATGGGTAAACCCATGGGCCGACATCAGCATACCCATTACATAAACCCTAAAATCCCAAAAATCCCTCAAAATGGGCGAGATCCAGCGATCTCTGCTTCGCCTGGGCGCTCTGTCTTCGACCAACCTGTTGAAGTCCAAAAAATGGTCAAACACGACCAATGTTTCCTCAAATCTTGGTCAAGGGCCAACATTGTGTGCGCACTTCGTGGAAGGAATTCAAGATGTCTCAAATTTGTATTTTTCCCAAAGCATTTCTATGTGGGTGCTTCCTCTCCTGGGCAGTCTTTTGGTCTTCCTTTACACATGGGAGATTTCAGGAAATACTTGTAGATATTTTGGGAGGTTGTATTATATTTCTTAGCACAGAGTCGAGCTGGAGGTAGAGAGTGCGGTGTTGGCTCAACTGTGTTGTGAATCGAATGGTACATGGGAGAGATTCCATACCTAGTGCATCTCATTGAAGCAATACATTTCCCTCGACATTTCTAGACTGGAGGTAATCCTAAGTTTTCCTACTCTACGTTTTTCCAATTTTTCTCCTAGTGGGTGTTTTTGGTCCTGGGTGGTGTCACAACTTCCCATAATGAAGGGGAAATCAAGGTGGAGAACCATGGGCTTGGGAAATTCCTTTCTTGTCTATCATTAAGGGTGGTCTAAGGGTGTTTTAAGTTTGCAGTGTCGGTTAGACGGGGAGATCACTAGTCATCATAGGAGAAAGTTAGCATATGTGGAGCTTCCCCCTACTGTATCACAAGTACAATTAAGGACAAAGTGAAATATTTCCTCTCCTCAAGGAATCACAATCACATCCAAAAACATTTGATTAGGAAAACAGAGCATCTGGAGACCTGTCTGTAAAAAGGAGAATCGACTTCTACAACATAGTCCAAGACATTTCAATGTTGTATGAGAGAACTCTCAACCTACTTGAATCCAGAAAAAAAGGAGCCAAGTGAAAAGGGGCACATGTAATTTCTTCTTTTAAATTACGTGTGCAGCCTCCTTGAATACTTTTAGTGCTTGCAACTTCTACTGGAAATGAAATGACTTGCAGTGATGCCTCTCTAATTGTTCTCACATGATAATTTCAATACTATGCCAATATCGATTGATTAAGGAGTGTTGTTGGCACAGGGAAAAACCCAGGGTTCAACACTTCAACAATGCACCAACAAAACCCTGACTATCGGCCCTTTCAGCAACATCTGTGAAGCAGATGAAGTCTCACCTGAGGTAGAGGCAGGGGTGGTTGCAGGACTCAGATGTCTACAACCTAGTGGGGACACAGATCTGTGATTACAACACCTTAACAAAGCACTTAGCGGTTTTCATTCATTAGTACTTAGCCTTTGTCTACAATGCAACACAATATTCAACAAGATTCAACACATTCAAGCACTAAGCACATCAACATAGATCATATCTAGCATCTTATTCACATAATTAGGCACTAAGCTATCATATTCATCTAAGCATACATCATTGCACTAAGAATTAATCATATGAACCATAAAACAACCATAATGCACAAAGCAACCACAACACAGGATATACGTGGTTCACCCCAGCCTGGGTCTATGGAAACCAAATCTTATTCTCTTTATTGCTTTATATCAATCATCTACATGCATAGAGCCACAAGATCCTACTCCACATAGGACAAGAGATCTACGCGCACTCCACCAGATCCTCCTTCCTCGAGCTAGGTTACAACACAAAGCCTTTACACAGTCTCTTACAGACACTTTCACTTAGCCTTGCAAGTTTCACACAATATGCACAAAGAATTTACAACTATCACTTGCACTTACCACATTGGCCTCTTCCTACATCACCTAGATATCTATTTATACATTACCAAAATGATCCCAAACATGGGTAAGCCCATGGGCTGACATCTCCATACCCGTTACATAAGCCCAAAACCCAAAAATCCCTAAACAAGGGGTCAACATCTCGTGATCTCTGCTTCGACTTGCGCTCCACCTTTGACAACCTGTCGAAGTCCCAAAATAGGTCAAACCTAACCAAGGATCTCCAAAACTTGGTCAAGGGCCAACAATCCCCCAACACTCACTTGTGATTCGTCCCGAGTCACTCTGATCTAGGTAGCTCTGCCTCAAAATCCTCGAGCCTAGCTCAAGCTGCTTCGACCTGCTGCTTCGCCAAGGCCTCCTACTCATCGAACTTCCTCGTTCATAGGTCCCTCTAAGTGCTATTATACTGAAGTGACTACTTGTTCTAGATCTGCTCCTCGGCCTTCAATCTCCTCAAACAGTTGGAAAGATTCGTCCTGGACAGGTTGGAGCCTCTGAGTCACTTCCATGACTTTTCTCTGTATGGTATGGACCTACTTCTATGCAATGCGTTGTTCCTGGGATCTTTTCATTATTTCAACTATTGACAGGAGCTTCAACTACGACTGTATTGTTGCCGCTTGCTTCTTTTCTTCTTGGAGCTATGACTCCAGTGTCTTCAGTTCGGGGTCCTCAGTAACTCGCTCATAAGTCTGTGCACTTCTACTGCTAAGTTGTTTACATTCCAAATATAATGCTCTGATCCTCTCAATTTTCCTCTGGGGAGTGGCTTCTCTTTGGTCTTGCATGTCTCGCGGATTACTTGGTACTATTTGTAGCTCTAAATCTGTTATTCTTTGTTGAAGTTGCTGGATGGCTTCAACAAGCTGCGCTACTTGATGCTCCACTAGGTCTTCCTCCTTTTTTGCTAAGCCCGTCACAGAGTGAAGTGCTCTGCTGACTGCTTATTTTACTCCAACCTACTCCATGAGTAGTTGTTATTTCTCTTGCTGGATCTGCACTTTCTCCTCTTCAAAATTTTCTTGGAGGTCATCCTTCTCCTATTGCGCAACTCGACGTTTCTCTATCACTTCCTCTTCTTCTTTCTTCAGGGCCACTGTGGCATGTTCTGTTTATTCATGTGTGCGATGAAGTTGAGCTTCAGTTTCATTGGTTAGTATGCAAAGTTGGGTAGGATCATCTCCCAACTCTGTTCCTTCTGATGGTGGGGGCTCAGTGGACATTGCGACTGGAGTGAAGGGCATGTTGTACCCCTCATAGTTCTGCTTCAATTTTTTCATACATGGTCCCTTTCTTAGCTTCATTTTACTGCAAAATATCTTCTGGGGTGTCTAATACAACTACGATGATGAAGTCGAAGTCATTGAGTGTGAGCACAATCTGTAGCTTGGTCTTACTAGCTTTTGACTTCTTCCACGATGTGGGTTTCGTGGGAGAAACCTTTCTTTTGTTAGACGACTCTGCATCATCAGGAGGATTCTATGGCGGTGTTACTTCACCTTGCTTCTATTGATCTTATTTTCCATTGTTCTCTTCTTTGCATACTTCGTCATCACCTCCTCCTCCAGGTGATTCTGAAGAAGTTTCTTCTGATGCAGTGCTCAGCTGTTGGACTTCTTCTTTCTTCTTCCTTCTGCTAGTTCCAGGTGTATCATGCCCTTCACGAGGGACCACCGAGCTTCCGATTAGTTTGGGATCAAACATTTTTGCAGGGTCAACAGGGATAAGGAGCTCTAAAGGCCATTCCTTAGTTATTTCTTCTAGGTCCTCCTCCATGAGTTTGTAATAAATTTGTAGTACTTATTTGTGTTTGTCTCTGCACGGAGTGATGTATATAAAATGTCTGTATGCGTGGAACTTGAATAATGGATTGAAACTGTGTAGGGTGTTCTATGTTATACGAGGGACAACCTCAATATCCCTCTTTAAATGTAGGTAGTAGGTGTGGAACACCGCATTTGACTGCCATTGTTTTCCCATATCGCTCGAATACCAGAGCGAAGTGAACTTTGTGGCTAATGGTTCAAATGGCTCTATTTCAGGGAAGGTCGCACCTTCCGGCATCTCCCATCTATGAACATGATGAGGATCAACAACCAACTAAAATGGAACTCATATCCCTAATCCTGAGCTTCACGATAGTCTTGGTATAACTGGTTCACTAAGTACTTTTCCCAGTTCATCTGTAGCCCCTCCACGCATTTCCCTGTGAGGTCAACAAAAAACCCTGTGACCTGCATGGGTCTGTTCTTCCAGACTAGATTACCAACAATCAAATGGAAATCAAGGCGCACTGTGCCATTCTAGATGGAGGCTACCTTGTAGCCTCACTTCCCCTTCACCACATCGTTGTATGTATCTTTAATATTATGCGCTAGGGCGCAGTCTGCAACCTTGCCTGGTTAAAATTATTGCGGGTCTGGTCCCTACATGCTCAGTCTGGTGATCCGATGGATCAACGCCAAGTCGACGGTGATGCGTCTGTCTAGACACAGGTAGCCACCATGGAATCTCAACAAAAAGAGCTTAATGCATGCGTTAACCTCCTGGTGCCTTCCAAAATGGGGTATTTTCATCAGGTTCATAATAGTGGACTGGGCGAGGTCCATAGTCCATGGTTGGGGGATTATCCCCGACTTCTTCCCCTTCATCCTAGTCAAATTCCTATGAGGGGTGAGCATTCTAAATTTCTTGCGATCCCCTAGGTTGAAGTCGTCGATCCTTAGTGTCATGATCTTATCTGGCTAAGGTTTTCCTTTGCATATCCCCTTTGGGAGGTACGCAGTGACCAAGGTGTAGTCGAAATCCCTGGGGACACTGTCACGATTCACCACACTGGCCAAAGATGGGATGTAGTCGGGCAGGATGGATGGGATTAACTTCGCGTTTGCCAAGTCATCTTGATGCTTGGTTCTTTTCTTGGCTGCAGATCGGGATGGTCCGGATCCATGAGAAGTCAACGGGGAGGCTTGCACTCCTCTCGTCGATGAATCTTGAATTCCAATGGACATCACCTTCTCAACCATAAGTTTAATTAGAACTTCTTCGACATACTTTTCTACGAAGTTGAGTTCATCCAACATTCATGCTCGATATCGGATAACTTAGGTCGATGAAAAAATGCTCAATGCAATAGAACAGGTAGCGAAGTCTTACTAAGCACAACACACTAACAATGAGTTCTCTTGTTGGCTCAGATACAATTCGTGAAAGTGTGCTTGGGGCAACAGTCAGTGGAATAAGTAGACAACGATGTAACAGATCCCTCCAACGGACAATAGGCCTTCATCAATGCAGTTCTATCCGTTATGACGCGGTCCCAACGGTCCGATGGTGAGATTTCTGATCACAACTGTTGTTCTAACCATTCAAGAAAGTCAATCTAATGGTTATAATGCCTCCAACGGTCATATCTCTCTGCCCTAGCAAAGTGCCAATATAAGCTGCTTTGATATTCCGACAAAGTTCAAATTCTGGAGACCTTCCTTCTGTGAAGTCTTCTTTGGAACTTCCTGTAATTTCTCTAACTTTTCTTTCTTCTTGCTGAGCTTTCTAGCCTTCTTCCATGTGATCTGCGTATCGGTATTCCTCTTTCCATTATTATTCTTATCTCCTCTTGGCATAGTAACTTTGCGCTGGTGATGGTATTTACTAGGGTTCAAGGGAAATACTTCTTCTCTGTCTGGGGTAGGTGCTCTACTCTCTTGTACAGACAGGTGTTTCAAGTCTTCCTGTGTTATTTCAACTTCGACATCTAGATTTCTGGTCCTCAGTAGCTTCAACTAGTTTTCTTGTTCTTAGCAGTAAGTGTGCTATTCTCTTAGCCATGAAGTCCCTTAGTTCTTGTTTTTTATGTTTTAGAGCTTCCTCTTCTTTTCTTCGGGTCCGATCTTTCTCAATCCAGGTTTTTCCTAGTAGTATAACAAATGGGGTGTTGTTCTCAACAAACTTAACGATCTCAAATTCTTCTTCTGTTGAAGTGCCATGAGCACTCATAGATGTCTGGGAAAGTCTTCCACATAAGGTTATCAACTTTACTCTAAACAATTCTATTCCTCCCAATGAAGGAATCATAGCAGGCTTTCCTAAAATTTCCCAAGTTCTTTCTGTCATAATATTCACCTGTGTTTCCTCATCCAAAACACAGTCTATGTCGAAGTCTCCTATTCTATTTTCTATGCACTCTTTCTCTTTGAAGATCTATGATAAGTTGATATCTTTGTGGTCATTCAGGGTTTCTTTTATTTGTAGTAGTACAATCTATGATTCTTTCTTGGGTTCTGCCATGGCCTTAGTTTCTTAGCCTTCCTCAGGTTTTTCTTGTCTCATATTTCTTATTTCAACCTTAGCCATCATTCTAGGGAAATCTAGAATGTCATGGTCCATAGCTTTACAACAAATACAACTAGGTCTTCTACCAGGGCATTCCTTAGCAAGGTGTCCCGGTCTTCTGCAATTGTAACAAAGAGTTAATCATCTCTTTCTCTTAAATGATCCTCAACCTTTCTTGTACTACGCACTAGGATCATAGTAGCTAACTTGCAGAAAATTCTTCGTAGGATCATGCATCCATTTGTTATTCCAAACATTCTTTCTATGCATAGGAATAACATATGTTTCATTATTTCTATCAGATCTACTCATATCAAACCTTCTTTCTTCTAGTTGTGCCCTAGTTTTCAGACTAGGACAAAATTTATCAAACATACCTAGATCCATACTTTCGAAACAAAATTTTACACTTATCTTACCTTTATCAGAGCACAACGCTTTCAGATCTTACCTCTATTTGACAAAAAAATTCACTGATCTTACCTCTTTTTCTCCAGATCTGATTCCTTTATTAGCACAGAGCTTCACAGTCAAGTGGAATACTGTGCACTTAAAGAAACAGATCTACGCATATAACTTTATTTCTTTTCCTCAGTTCCCAGCAATCACAGTTTCAGGTCCCGGCAACAGAACCATTTGTTGGCACAGGGGCAGACCCAGGGTTCAACGCTTCAACAATGCACCAAAAAAACCCTAACTATCGACCCTTTCGGAAACACTTGTGAAGTATATGAAGTCCCACCCGAGGTAGAGGCAGTGGTGGTTGCAGGACTCAGATGTCTACAACCTAGCTGGGACACAGATCTGTGATTACAACACCTTAATAGAGCACTTAGTGGTTTTGATTCATTAGTACTTAGCCTTTGTCTACAGCACAGATAAACCCTAATTACAACACAATGTAGCATTCAACAAGATTCAACACATTCAAGCACTAAGCACATCAACATATATCAGATCTAGCATCTTATTCACATCATTAGGCACTAAGCTATCATATTCATCTAAGCATACATCTTTGCACTAAGCATTAATCATATGAACCATAAAACAACCATAATGCATAAAGCAACCACAACATAGGATATATGTGGTTCACCCCCAGCCTGGGGCTACGTCCACCAACTCTTCTTCTCTTTATTGCTTTCTGTCAATCATCTACATGCACAGAGCCACAAGATCCTACTCTGCATAGGACAAGATATCTACGCGCACTCCGCTAGATCCTCCTTCCTCGAGCTAGGTTACAGCACAAAGCCTTTACACAGTCTCTTACAAACACTTGCACTTAGCCTTGCAAGTCTCACAAAGTATGCACAAAGCATTTACAACTATCACTTGCACTTAGCACATTGGCCTCTTCCTACATCGCGTAGATATCTATTTATACATTACAAAATGGCTCCAAACATGGGTAAACCCATGGGCCGACATCCCCATACCCGTTACATAATCCCAAAACCCAAAAATCCCTAAATAAGGGGTTGAGATCCTGCGATATCCGTTTCGACTTGCGCTCCACCTTCGACAACCTGTCGTTGTCCCAAAATAGGTCAAACCTGACCAAGGATCTCCAAAACTTGGTCAAGGACCAACAGTGTCGATTTCTTCCACTGGTGCTTGGGTTGGGTTGAATGGAAATAATAACTTGGTTGAGCTCAAGTTTCCACCTGCATCGCTAACTGGCCCAACCTGCCCCTTGTTCATGTTTCCCAATTTGCAAATTGTTGAGATGTAGATACGCTGGGGTTTACGGAGAATATACCTATTAGCAAATTGAAATTTCATTAAGTGGATAGGGGTGTTGTCGACATATCACCCACCTCTCGTTGTTTGAAGATTTGAAGAGTTGTGCTAATTTAAAATCATATATATATATATATATATATATATATATATATATATATATATATATATATATATATATATACACATTTTAACATTTTATATTCCTAACAAAAAAACAAGCAAGGTGATTCAATTGGGAGAATAATCTAATGTGAGATATTCTTCTCGCTCTCAAGTGGGTGCTACCTCAACCAATAGAGTTCAATCATCGAGATATTTTGTCTCGCCAGATTAATATGGGTAAGATTCCCCCATCAAATAACTAAGGATATGAATTGGCCTATGAATTGGCCTATAACTACGCTTTCCTCCAACTCATTGGCTTTACCATACTAAACTTACCATACCTATGCCCTTTAAATCATATTTCTACTAACACTTTCTCGCTGGTTCTGTTTGATCTGATTATTCCATCTGGGCGCTATATATTCTACATATTTTCATTTATATACTATTTGTTAAAATAATAATATAACCCCATTTCTTAAATATTAAAAAATGTCATTGGATTCTTTAATATCATATAACGTGTAGATTTAAAATATATCTTTGTACTTTTAATTAAGCCTTTATATATATATGCATATATTTATTAGTTAAACATGGTTCATGAATCATTTATTAACCCCCTTTATCATTTTTTTTAAACCATCTCATTCATATATATATATATATATATATATATATATATATATATATATAAATAAACAGAATCTTTTATTTATTTATGTTTATGTAAAATAATAAAAACGATGCCTATAGTATGGTCTGGTGTCCACACAACCGTTTTTCACCATGACCTTGAACACTTTCTGTTTAGAAATACTATGCTCCTCAACTTTTCAAGATGCGGGTTACGAGGAATAAAAAATTCTAAGCCACCCACTATTTGAAACATAACTAGCATACCCCCGAATTGGGGAAAGGCAACACCAGAAATAATGATATATATGTTTTTACATACAAGTAATAAATTAAATTATTTAATTGTTTTTCACTAAAAAAACAAATTAAACAATATTTAATAATTGTTATAAAAACAATATCATTTCATATCAGAGCAGGAGAAACATCTCTTTGATATGAGAGGTATTGATGTGGTTATGTGATTCCACCGAAATATATGTGCAAGAGATCTCAAAATTATCTTCTAGCTCATCTGTCATGGACCCTGATCACCCAATTTAAGTAACCTAAGTGCCTTCAAATAAATCATGGGGATTCGGGAGGGAACATGCTTCCTCTGCCTCTGCTAATTTTTTTGATAAAAAAGGCAATGCCAATCAGGCATGCACAGTCTAAGATGGATAATAACATTCCAGGATTGCAACTTCAACTTCAGGCTTCCTTCTCATCCATGGAATCGTGGAATGAATAAATATATGTTCTATGTGATGGTACGAGGTCTCAAAATGTGGGCTTCTTCATCGAAAAACGCCACCATTGTCTCTCTAATGTTGCACATGCCAAACTCCGAGTTCCACAACCACACATACCATCTCAATTTCCGTTTGAACGGGTGGAGGAGGGTCTAGTGAAAGTTTTTATTGCAGGAGATTGAAGGATTAAGACAACGAGATTTGTTTTAAGGGCGACTGTGACATTATCATTGGGGTTTGGAATTTTTGACTAAATGTTTCTGTTCCCGAATGTCGCCCCCACCTTAGTATGAGGGCTTGTTGATGTTGCCTATGCGAAGAGGGTGACGCTGCCTATGCGAAGAGGGAGAGACAGTTCCCAGTTTCATGTCCTGGTCGTGGATGATAACATTATAGATCTAAAAGTCTTCGAAAATCTATTGCAGAACCCTTGTTACAAAGGTACTATTATATTCAGACTGGGATTGATCATTGTATTATTTTTATTTTGAGAATTTTAGATAGAGTTATATAAGTAGGCATTTTAGCAATTTGACAACTTATTTTGTATGTGTGTATGACTATAGTAACCACAATGGATAGTGGGAGAAGGGCTCAAGAGTTTTTGGGATTAGGAGACGAGCAAAACAAACATTTTATTAGTCTTCTATGCAAGAGATTTTCTTCCTATATCCTCTTCTAAGTGATGCAAACTAAACCTACGCTGACATATTATTAGTCTTCTATGATATTTTCTATCTACAGATAATGATAGTGTTGTTCAGTATATGTGATGATTTGTTTAATCCCTTAATATCTGCAATGGCGTTGATCTTGGCTCAAGAGTACCTCAACAACTGTGACTCTGATGAAGGAAGTAGACTGAACGTTAATGCTGATACAACAAGTAGAGAGAATGTTAATGCAAGAGAAGGAAAGGGGCCTGCTCACTCTCAACTCACGAAAGGGACTCTCATGCAGATAAGATGATTCAAGATAAGGAGTGATGGTGTGCAAGGATTAGCTGTCCCCTTGTGTAACACACCCACTACGGGGTTAGATTTTTTTTGTCTTTTTCCTTCTTTTCACCGAGGAATAGAATTCCCCGATTACCTATGGGGCCTGATACAGATCCTGCCATCCCTTATCCGTACTCATATGATCGACGACTATGACCATAGGCCTTATCGGAGTGGTGCTCGTCGGATTTCACAATTCGGGAAATCGCGATACATGTATTTCCTTTTCTCTCTTGTCTTTCAAAGGGCCGAAATACGAAATGGACCCAACCACTTAACACGATTAACAATGACCCAGGTTAAGTCTGATCACTCTACCCTTCGGGATTTCTCATACTGGAACTCCGGGGGATGCGATGATAGGAGGTTTCACATATGGGTTTCCTGGAAGCTGAAACTCTGAAAATGTCAATTCTAAACATACTTCACTGTTTCAGGGTTTCCTCCATTAGGATTTCGGGGTATGCGATGACATGAGGTCTCGCACCTGGTTTTCCTGGGAACCGAAACTCCGA
>ML777762.1:1365244-1376864 GCA_009831015.1 Picea engelmannii | reverse complement strand
ACCATGGGGCCAGAGAACATTGGTGTCATCAACATATCTTTTCCATCTTAAAGGTTTTAGGGGAAAGGAGTCTAAGGCTCTCTTTTCAAAATTTTCCATAAAAAGGTTAGCAACAATGGGGGACAATGGGGAGCCCATTGCTATGCCATTGGTTTGTTCATAGAATTCTCCTTGATAACTAAATAAAGTGGAGCGTAAGCAAATCTCGGCTAGGTTAGTTGTTTCAGGGTCAGTGACTTATTTGATAATTTGGATAGCTTCATTCAAAGGGATTTTCGTGAAAAGGGAAACAACTTCAAAACTTATGAGGGTGTCTTGAGGCCTTATTTTTTCGTTTTTAATGATTTTAATAAAGTCATTGGAGAGAAATGAAGTTGGAGTAGATTTGGGACAACAACCAACATGTAAGTTCAATTCAGTTTCAGGGTCAGACTTTTCAGTGTTCGCTGAGTGTTCCAGAGACAGGTATGCATGTGAAGCTTATGATCAGTCTGTAAATCAAGAAGAGCCTATGATGACTGATGATTACGTAATAAATTATATGTTCTCAGCTGATTCTTATCCATGTGATGGAAATCCTGTTTTATTATCTTCTCGTGACCATTATTCTGATAAGGAAATTGTAGTTTTTGATGATCTCGAGTTGATCTCAAGAGGACAAGAAGATGATCAGTCTTCTTGCAGAAGAACAGTCATGGCTGAACAAGAGGCTGTCATAGATGTGCAGTTGTTTCTTGAAGAGAAACATGTTTTTTATCTTCTTTACAAGGATCCAGTGGCAACCTTCATGGAGTTACACTTTTCAGAGGGCTCGAAAGTTTCAGATTTCTCCAACTCGCCCATGTTTTCAGGTAAATATGGTTTCCTGAAAAGCTCCTTGTTACTGTGGTTGCATATTCAACATCATTTGCTGATCAGTAATAAAGACAAGATTTCCTCAGTGTTCAAATTGCTTGGATGGCTACTATGGAAATCATCATTCACTTAACAAATGACAGAGATGGATAGTGTAGGGGTAGGTAGAAGAATAAGTTCGCCATGCGAGCAGTTTGATCTTTTTCAGTTGTTGATTTCATGAATAAGCTTGGGATGCATGCAAGTTACAGGGGAACAGTTGCATAGGCTTGATGACTCCATGCCCAATGCTACTACAGGTTTGTAGAGGGATCAGTGCTAAAGGCTTGATGACTCCATGCATAATGCTAAAGGCTACTGGAACTACTAGGTTCTTGGAAACCTCGGAGGGAGGTCTCCATCCCAGTTGGAGCCAGATGTTATCTCCCAAAATAAAACCGTCATTTTAGTCGAGTTTTGTGGTGGATAACATGGCTATCAGTAGTTGCCTCAATTCATTTTTGAGTCCTTTTAGCTGTAAAACTTAGGTTTTGGTTTTTGTCTTAGAAAATAATATGATCCATAAAGTCTTCTTTTCAAAATTTGCATAATTCACTTTCAACAGCTAACGTGTGTCCAAAAGTTGAGTGTTAGCTGTGGAAAGTGGTGACTTTCAACAGCTAAGGAGCGCTTCTCATAAGTTTGTGCGCTGTTGAAAGTGGTGAATTTCAAAATGTCCAACAATCAGTTTCGCAGGTTGTGCGCTGTTGAAAGTGCATGCCTTCCGCAGCTATGGAGCGGTCTTTACAAGGTCCTGCGTTGTTGAAAGTGCATGCTTTCCGCAGCTATGGAGCGGTCTTTACAAGGTTGTGCGCCTGTGAAAGTGAAAACTTTCTGCAGCTAAGGAGAAGTTCTTAAAATGTCATGCGCTGAGGAAAGTGAAGACTTTCCACAGCTAACGGGGGTTTTTCATAGGGTCATGCGTTGGTGAAAGCGAAGAATTCCAACAGCTAAGGATAAGTTCTCACATGGTGGCGCGTTGAGGAAAGTGAAATCTTTCAACAACTAAGGAGCAGTTCGTGCGGGATCATGTGCTGGTGAAAGTGGTAAGTTTCTACAGCTAAGGGGCGTTTTCCACGGGCCGTTGGTTGGAGAAAGCGGGAATCACGTGCGCTCATCCATGTTTCAAAATCAAATCAACATGCGATCAGAAAGACGCGCTGGTGGAAGTGGGTAATCATTTCAACTCGAGTTTCACGTCCCAGTCGGATTACATCTCAGATCCGTCTCAGAAACTCATGCTCTAAAATCATAGCATTAGGGATGGCAAGTTCGAATTTAGTGGCTCAGGTACAGAGGTTTTACTCCCGGGCTGGCAACATCAAATCAAATCTTTGGTTCCATATCAGACATTGTTCACAAAGGACCGTTTATGGTTTTGAATTGCAAATGGAAAGAATGATGCTTAAACTTGCAGGGAAATTTTCAATCCCTTCCCGAGATCCAAATGAAGATTCTCTAGATGTCAATCGACTATTCATACATGAAAAACAGATTTTCTATGACCGAGAAATTTGATTTTGAAAATCTGTCCGCTTTCAACAGCTAATTCGCCGAAAATTTTGCTAGTTAGCTGTGGAAAGTGGCGAATTTCCGCAGCTAAGGAGCTTTTTTCACGGGCTATGCGCTGTGGAAATCCTGTCACGGCCAGAATGTTACGATTTTCGCCCAAATCGTAATTTTTTGCATGAGAATGAATTGAAACCTCTTGGAATAGACAGGTGGTGAATTATCAAGTCAAATTCAACAGTTATTTTTGACAGATTGTGGAAAGAAGAGGTGTTTCAAAGGTTTTTGATATCTTTGACAAAGACATAAAATCAGGACACTTTGCCACCTCAACAGATTCGAATTTGCCTCTCTTGGAGAGTCATCATTTAGCCTTGGAAGGCTATCCTGCACTTCACCAACAATCAAGGAGAGAGAAAGACCAAGAAATCTGGGATTGACCTCATTTTTGGGGATCATCCCACATCTTCTGCAACTGAATTTTGAGTTACTATCTTTAGTAGATTTGATCCTTGTTTTCAGGATCTCAGAACCACTTTGCAAAGCTATAAATCTTAGGATGGAATATGAACCAGGAGTTCGATTTTGAGTTCTACATGCTGCTATTGTAAGAGAGACCTATTCTTATTATATGAAAAATTGCAAGCTTCCTTCAGTTGTGTTGTCAGATTTTTCTTATCTGTTCTCTGATATCTTATGAGTGAAGGTTCTTTATTGATGCTCATTCAATATGCATGTTACTTTCATCTCACTAATTGATTGATTAAGTTGATAATCATAAGTTATTTCCTTAGTTATTAAACCCATTGTGCTTGTTTTATATGAGTATAATCTGGTTCAATAGCTATTTTCTCTTCCATTTAATCAAACCTTGTCTGACTGCATTACTAGAAGGCCTTGTGAGATTTTATATTTCTAGACATTCTTGAACACACAGTCCAGTCCCTAGATATTCATCTTGATCCAAAAACCACATCAATTATTAAGAAAATATTTCCCAAAAAGAGTTAGTTACCAGGCATCTCCGACTTACAGCCTAGGAGAGTTTCCTGGAGTGATAACACACTCTGGGCTGGGAAACTCATCCTTGAGTTCTTTTTATAGTCCTTAAATCTTGGGAATTTAAACCCCTTTTTCTGGAATCCCAAACTACTCTTCGGTTTCCATCCTTCGCGAGGTTCTGTCCAATGTCCAAACTGTTCATGACAATATTTTGCCTTTCAGATAGTGCCTTCTAGGGTCTTTGGCTCATCAAATTCAATTCTGTTTCGATAGTCCTTAGGTAGTCTTCTAATGAAGTGTTGTACTTTTGCCTTTTCTGCTTTTATATAAGGTACATCCCTCAACAATTTGAGGAGTTTGTTGACATATTCTTCTATAGTGAGTTATCCCAGTTTGAGTTCATAAAACTCTTTAGTCTTCTCGTCGAAATATTTTTTCGACAAATACTTCTTCCGGAAGTATTTCTCAAATTTCTCCCAAGACAGGTCCTCTTCGTGAACCCCTTTCACATTCTTAAGGTCTTCCCACCAAATGAAATCCTTTCCATTCAAGTTGAAGGCGGCTACTCGGGCCTTCAAGTTTTCTGAGAAGTCATGAACTCTGAAATACTTCTTTAGTCCGAGTAGCCAGGCCTCTGCTTCTTTTCCTTTCTTTATTTCATCATCGAAGGAAGGTGGTTTGGCCTTCTTGAACTCTTTGAGGTTATGACTCTTGGAAAGTTTATGCTTCTTTCATTTTCTTCAGGAATGAGAACTAGTTCTGCTGCTAGAAGATCCCTCTGGGTCGCCAGCTTCCTTTCCAGAAGAATTGTCCGACGCTTGTCCCTTATCTCTGGGGTGGACCTTTCTCGAGGTTCTTCTTTCAGTGTGGCCACTGACATGACCACATTTATGTGTCTCAGGTTCATGCTGCATTTGTCTTTGTAAGTCGGATAAGCTTTGTAGTAAAACTGCATTAATTTCCGTTTGTTTCTCTTGTTCTTTCATCATCCTTTCATTGTCAGCCTTGCAGCTTTGTAATTCGACCATGAGGCTCCTCACAGTCTCAGTTAGATCTGGAGGGGTCCCTACTGCCCTCGTTTCATCAGATTGTTCGTCTCTATTATGGGAGCCCTCCCCCACTTCATGGTGAGTCACCATTCTATACATCTGAAATTTCTCGTGGTTAATCTTCCGCTTTGTGTGAAAAATAAAAACGCTGGTTGTTAGTCAATGTTTATATTCATGTATAACCAGTACATAATTCATACTTTTCACATGCACACACACCATAGGATTTTTTCATTCTTAACTTTGACTTTTAATTAAGAAGGTTAAGACAAGGGGTTACTCCTTTTAACAGTACTTCGAGTCGAGTCTCTGCGCAACCCGTTCATGAGCCCAAATAGGCCAATGTTGTAACCATGCTTTGATACCAATTTGTAACACACCCACTACGGTGCTAGAATTTTTTTGGCTTTTTCCTTCTTTTCATCGAGGAATAGAATTCCCCGATTACAAATGGGGCCTGATACAGATCCTTCCATACCTTATCCGTACTCATATGATTGGCGGCTATGACCACAAGCCTTATCAGAGAGGTGCTCGTCGGCTTTCGCGATTCGGGAAATCGCGATACATGTATTTCCTTTTCTCTCTTGTCTTTCGAAGGGCCGAAATCCGAAATGGACCCAACTGCTTAACACGATTAACAACGACCCAGGTTAAGTCCGGGCACTCTACCCTTCGAGATTTCACATATCGGAACTCCGGGGGATGTGATGACAGGAGGTTTCACCTCTGGGTTTCCCGGAAGCCGAAACTCCAAAAACGCCAATTCTAAACATACTTCACTGTTTCGGGGTTTCCTCCATTGAGATTTCGGGGTATGCGACGACAGGAGGTCTGGCACCTAGTTTTCCCAGGAACCAAAACTCCAAATCATACATACATATATATATATGTCGCTCAGTGCATTTCGGGAATTCACAAACCGGGTTTTCGGGGCTGGCAAGCACAAGAAAACTTACCGTTAGGTATCTCGTGTGTCGAAATACCGAAGCACCCTACCTCATCCGTGCTCTTATTATTTCGGGGTTTCGTATGTCGGGATTTCGGGATATGCGCAGACAGGTGGTCTCGCACTTAGGTTTCCCGGGAGCCAAAACTCCAAAACCGATATTCATTTCTAAGCTCATTTCGGGGTTTCTCCCTTTCAGGATTACACCCATCGGGATTTCGGGACTGGCGAGTACAAGGGAATACACCCTTGAGTATTCTGATTTCTGAAATGCCGAAATATCGTAACATGTCAGCGTATTGTCCTTTCGGGATTACACCCATCGAGATTTCGGGACTAGCGAGTACAAGGGAATACACCCTTGAGTATTCCGATTTTCGAAATGTCGAAATATCGTAACATGTCCATGTATCGTCCTTTCGGGATTACACCCATCAAGATTTCAGGAATGGTGAGTACAAGGGACTTGCCTCTAGGTATCCTGGGTGCCGAAATACTGAATCATCTTAACTTGTCCATGCCCCGTCATTTAGGGGTTTCGTGTGTTGGGATTTTGTGAGTCGTGAGGACAAGGGTTCTTATCCTCTAGTTCCCCGGGTGCTGAAATGAAGAAACACTTACTGGCCGCCACGTGTACTCTATAGATGGACGGTCCATGCACTCCCATGGGTCTTGGGATCGACGGTCCCGATTTCCTCGCTACTTATGAAGGTTAAAAAGGAGTCGAGGCATTAACGCCTACGTTCCTTCATTCAATTTAATGGTTGTAACAGACCTTAGATCCTCCGAAAGGATCTCATTTGTGCATTTAGAAAGAGGAAGGGTATCCTGGGTACCGAACCACTGAAAGGTCCTTAATTCATCCCCATGATATCATTTTAGGATTTCGCGGGTCGGGGTTTCGGGACTCGCGAGTACAAGAGGACTCTCACTTAGATACCCTGGGTGTCGAAACTCCGAAATATTGAAGTCTAGGAATACCATTCTCTCTCGTGCAGGGTTTTTCAGACTTATGTCATCAAATCCTTCGGCAAATTCTTGGGTAAACTTTAAAAAGTGTGTCCTTGTGGGAAGATCTATCCAAGGCATTACTTGAGATAAAATAAGGGAAATAAATTTCCCGAGAACAGACTTGAATACTGAATCCGTTCAAAATATACATATATGCAAATATATATACGTAAGTCATGTATGGTCTTTCCAATATAAGCATGCAACCATCCTTTCTGATCAAAACACCATGCAGATAGTCTTATACAGAAATCATTCATAATTTCACAAACCATGAGCATACATGTCAGAATATTGAAATTCAAGATGCAAGATATAACACTTATCATAAAACACCAGGTGTGATGCAACTGCTGAGAGGGGTGCTCGTTTCCACCCAACCATAGGCTCAACGACTCTGAATGGATTTACCACTAGCCACCCCCGAGCTAGACCACGATGCTTGAGACTATCTATCTCGATTCTTCAGAGATCGAGAACGAAGGTTACTCTCCTTCTTCTCTGCTATCACTCACTCTGTATTTTGTTCCAGAGTTCTTCCGATCTCTTCCTGCAATCTCCTCCCTCGCGCCCCCTTTTCCACACCTTTTACCTTCCTTTTCTTTTCCGGCGAGGTTGTGTGTGGCACGACTTTCCCCGCAGTGGTCATGTCTGAGGCTTCCATAGATGGGTGGTTCACCCCCATCCCTCATTAACTCATGAGGATCCTCTTCACCTACCATCCTGGCGAGTAATTCATTTCGGGGCCAGCGAGTCGCTCTTGGTTCTCTAGGCCAGTGAAGACCAAATATGGTATTGGTTTCGGTGAAAGTTAGTGCCACCATTCCAGGTGCCTTCCACCACCTTTCTTTAGCCATTGTGGTCTATTTTTCATCACATCCCCCTCCCAACAGTCCTGCAACACACACACACACACACACACACACACACACACACACACACACGCACGCACACACACATATATTCATAATGTTATTTACATTCATGGACCTTTTACTAAGGTCCATTCAAATCACACATTCACATCTTTGAGTTTGCCATAGTTCTTGGCCAGTATAGTTATTTTTACAGACTGGGGGAAACAGGGTGTTACACCTTGAGCAAGGCGCTTTATGAAGGATGCTTCTCCCCTTAGAGTTGAAGCGACGATGGGAAACTGGTCCCTTCTTTGAATGTACAGTCAAATTTATTCATTGTTTGGATTTGGTAACAAACATACTTTACACTCCTCCTCCTCCTATTCAATTTTGTATAGTATTTTCATCTTTGTACAGCTACAGTTGTGGGGTTTTATGTAAGCCTTTCTATAGTCACTAATGAGAAATGGCACAATTATGATACCTGGTCATTGGTGTGGGTAGGAGACTGATCTTTTTGGATGAGCAAGGTCTATCTGATGGACATGGTGAGCTTGCTCCTGTTGAATGGCTCCTGCATCTTCGAAACATGTCCCATCGACTGCTTAAAGCCTCCCACTAATTTTTCATCGGGCATGGGAGGAGGCACCAGAGAAACAATACTAGTTGTCGAGGTGTTCTGATCCACCATCTCCAGCCATGGCATCCGCTACAACATGGCACTGCGGGTTCCTTCCGAGATCTAGGTGAAGATTTTGGGGCACAAGGTGGGCATTCGTGGGTTCTAAAGTCGTGAAATAACGTTTGGGTGAAGGAATTCATGGGTGCTAAAGTCGTGCAGTAGTGTCTGGGTGAAGGCAAGAATCGACATTGAGGTGGTGGATGGTAAGCACATGTGGCAGATTAACAAAACACGTGTACCGTTGCAAATGGTTATGGACAGACGACGAAAATTCGAGAGAGAACTTCCCCTAAAAGAAAGCCTTCGGTGTAATTACGGTACGTTTTGGCCATAGAAATGGGCATGCTCTTATATATTTTCTTGCACACTAAAATATTACAAGCCTATTTTTTCCATGTACAACAAACTTTGCACTTTTATGCACATGGGAAAAAATAAAAATGAAAGGCTTTTGAGCAGGATAAATAAATCCAATACATGATGACAAGATTGGAATTGTTGTGCAATGGAAGCAAAACCAAGAGAATTTACAGCATAAAACAAGAGATCACATGGTAAGACAACAATCACACAAGAGACACAACGATTTTACGTGGTAAAACCATTAGGAGGAAAACATCCACAAGACAATGGCAATCGATGTTTTATTGACCAAATCAGAAGATTACATAAAATCAACAACAAACTTACTGCTCATGGTTGACTATGTTTTTCTCTACAGGTTACGTATTTATATCACAACTTCCACCGACTGAATTAATTTATGAATGACCAGATCAAATTTATTTAGGTTAATTAGTTGTGATCTGGCTAGAATCCCACACAAATCTTCATTCCATTGGATACTTTTTCACCCATTCAACAATATCCACCTTGAAAAAAATTTACCTGATACCTTGCCCAAGTTCATTCATCAGCTTTTTTGAAAGTCAAGAGAAGCTAAACAACACTGCAACTTCTCTAACGATACTGGTTTTGTGAGCATGTTTTCACAATTTGCTCAAGTATGGACCACTGCACCTCCATCAATAACCTGTCTTACAAAATGATTCATTGTCCCATTTTGATATGTTGGATTGTTAATCAAATACACAACACTTGGAATACCACATAACCCCTTATTATGTACTTTTCCAAACTTACCCAATAGATCTTTGCATTATCCTCGAATTATTTCCCTTTCCAACAATATTTCTTGAGATTCCCTAATTTGTTGCAATACCAACATCTTCCCTAACCCATTTTTCCTTTTGACTTATCCCTAGATGTTCCACTCGAATCCTCCCCCCTTTCTGTGGACCAACCTCTAGCTACCATTGTTTGTAGTGTTGTGGTTTATAAACTAGATTTTATCTACACCTCCTCAAACAATATAGCTCCCACAACAATATCATATTCAATTGTCTATTGTGCTAAACCACATAGACATGACCAAGTGATCCCGAGATTCAGGAAATGAACACAATAGCGTGATTGTCTTGTCCTCATCATCGTATTTTACATCCTTACTACTTAATTGACAAATAAGAGTACTAAAAATGTTTAAATGGTCGATAATTTTTGTACCTTCTTTCTTGCATAGACTGTATAGTTGTTGGCAAATATTTAACAGACAGTTAACAAACAACGAATGCTTGTCATTGATGGCAAAAATGAAGATGACATGAGAACAACAAGTTTGTAATTGACAGGCAAACAGAAGATAAGTTCAAAGAGGTGAATGATCGCAAGCAGTGAAAGATCGAAGGCAGTGAATGAGCGAAAGTTTGAGAAGAAGAATCTTTGATCGTTGAAGAGGGAGACAGATCTCAGCTGTCAGATCCGAGCGCAGGGTCCAACCACCGTTGGATCGAGGAGAACCTGCACGGTCTTTAAAGTGCAAGGAGAAGAGGGCGTAATCGCAATATGAAAAATCGCGATGAAATCTGATCCGTCAGATCAAGCTTTGATCTGGATCGTAGATCCCAGTCCTTGTCGGAGTTTCGGGGATCGCGAGTTGGACATGTCAAAATTTATTGACATCAGGAGCCCCGAAATCGCGATGTGTGAAATCCCGACTGAACCTAAACCGTCAGATCAAGATGTGATCTAGACCATCGACCCAACTCACGACAACAGACCACGTCAACTAGGGACACGTGGCACAATCAGGTAATGACAAGTGTCAGACTGATTCAACATTTCAGGCACATGTAAGTCATGAATCAGAGTGACACGTGGCAGTATTCAACACGTGTCAATTCACGTGTGACGTCAGCAGATGGACACCATATCAGAGTTTCGCAGATCGCGACTTGGGGAGGAAAAGAACCCAATGCATCAAGAATGTCGATTTCGCGATATGCGAAATCGCGATTTAATCGCAACCGTTAAGTTAAGAAGTGATCTGGACCGTTGATTTTCTTCATGAAGTATCGGGGATCGGGACTTTGAAGTGACAAAAACACTTGACAACAAGAATGCCGAAATCGCGATATGCGATATGGCGATTCAATCACAGTCGTTAAATCAAGCCTGGATCTGGACCGTATATGTAACTCCATATCGAAGTTTCGGGGATCGCGACATCAAGAGGAATAGAAAACAAGGCAAAAAAAAATGCCGAAATCGTGATATGCGATATCGCGATTCAATCACAGCCATTGAATCGAGAATGAATCTAGACCGTTGATTATAGTTCGTGTCAGAGTTTCGCGAATCACAATCTGGAGAGACAAAAGAAACAAAGCAACTTGAATTACGAATTTGTGATATGTGAAATCACGAAAGCGCCTTATGCATAAGGCTGTGGTCACAACACTTGGTCACGGGAAGAGAAGGAGTTAGTCCAGATAAGCTCCATTTCGGAGTTTCGGAGATCGCGACATGAAGTCTCAAGACACTTGGACTCAGGAGTGCCGAAATGTCGAAATCCGTTTTAAAAAGGCAAGAATAATAAAGGTCATCCAATGGTGCGGATAAAACCTGAATGTGATCGGAGGGTTACTGTTCTTTCTCACAGATTAACTTTTCAGTTACAATTCTGTTAGTGAAATTGACTCATGATTGCCAATCAGTTGGCGTTTCAGTTGCTTAGACAGTTTTCGTCATTTTTCCTAAGGAGTTGGGAAGTTGAACCGTCGTCTTCGTGTGTATAAAAGAAGACGAAACAGACTGTGTCTGGTTGGTCATTCTGCAAGTGAAAAAGAATGAAACTGTAAGAAAATAGAAGAAGAGGATGCGCAGGAGGAGATTGAGCATATGTGAAGTGTGAGATGAAATGCAGAGCACAATAACAGAACGAGTTGAAGAAGAGAAGAATGAGAGTAGAAGTTGATGCAGAGCATACTTGCTGAATAGACAGAGGAAGAGAAGAGCAGCAGAACAGTGTTCAGAAGACCAGATTTACAGAACAAAGAAAGATTGGTAAGAACTGATTTATCTGTAAAGTTGAATGTTTATTTAGCCATTTATATTTTAGGGTGGAAGGGAGGTGCTCGGGAGGACTGTTGTCCTCAAAGGTTCAAGTGGGAGCTTGAACACAAGAAGTTGTAGCTTCCATCTGGTTGTAGCCAGAGAAACCAGGGTGGCAGGGTGGTGCTAGGGAGAACAAGTGTTCTCTATTATACAGGTTGGAGCCTGTGTAACGGGAAGTTGGTGCTTCCATCCAGTTGGTGCTGGAACATTC
>ML777762.1:1337942-1360829 GCA_009831015.1 Picea engelmannii | reverse complement strand
CCTCTACAGTTAGCACACCTATGGTGGTTGGTTGCAAGCTGAGTAAAGATGATATCTCAACTGATGTTGATCAAAGAACATATCGCTCTATGATAGGCAGTCTCTTGTACATCACAACATCCCGTCCTGATATAATGCAAGCTGTTGGAATGGTAGGTCGTTTTCAGTCTTCTCCTAAACAAAGTCATTTGGTAGCTATCAAGAGAATATTTAAATACTTGAAGGGAACAATGACTTATGGACTGTGGTATCCTAGAAATCAAAATTTCCAATTAACTGCTTATTCAGATGCAGACTGGGCAAACTGTGTTGATGAGAGAAAAAACACTAGTGGAGGAGCATTTTTTTTGGGTGACTCATTACTTGCATGGCTTAGTAAGAAGCAAGGATCTATTTCATTATCCACTATAGAGGCAGAATACATTGTTGCTGCTACTTGATGCACACAAATATTATGGATGATACAAACTCTTGCAGATCTGAAGGTAACTTACACTAATCCTATTCCAATTCATTGTGATAACACAAGTGCCATTAGTGTCTCCAAGAATCCTGTTCTTCATTCCAAGACTAAACACATTCCAATCAAGTACCATTTTCTCCGAGAACAAGTTACAAACAGAATTGTTCAGTTGAATTATATTCCTTCCAAAGAACAGATTGCTGATATCTTTACTAAACCATTAGCAGCGACCCCTTTTGGATACCTTCGTCAAAAGTTGGGGGTTATAATCTCTGGTGTTTAATCTGTTCACCTGGTCAGGGGGAGTACTTATTGAATATCTGGTGTATTCCCAAGATGCTTATAGTCGACAGGGGGAGTATGTTTTTGCAACAGATTAGGGGAAGCATGTTTCTCCTTTGACATTGATGCCAAAGGGGGAGAAAAGAGCAGGAGAGAAGATCTGAATACATGTGGGTGCTAGTGTTGCCATCAATGCCAAAGGGGGAGAAAAGAGCAGGAGAGAAGATCTGAATACATGTGGGTGCTAGTGTTGCCATCAATGCCAAAGGGGGAGATTGTTGGAAAATATTTAACAGACAGTTAACAGACAACGAATGCTTGTCATTGATGGCAACATTGAAGATGACATGAGAACAACAAGTTTGTAATTGATAGGCAAACAAAAGATAAGTTCAGAGAGGTGAATGATCGCAAGCAGTGAAAGATCGAAGGCAGTGAATGAGCGAAAGTTTGAGAAGAAGAATCTCTGATCGTTGAAGAGGGAGACAGATCTCAGCCGTCAGATCCGAGGGCAGGGTCCGACCACCGTTGGATCGAGGAGAACCTACACGGTCTTTAAAGTGCAAGGAGAAGAGGGCGTAATCGAAATATGAAAAATCGCGATGAAATCTGAGCCGTCAGATCAAGCTTTGATCTGGATCGTTGATCCCAGTCCTTGTCGGAGTTTCGGGGATCGCGAGTTGGACATGTCAAAATTTATTGACATCAGGAACCCCGAAATCGCAATGTGTGAAATCCCGACTGAACCTGAACCGTCAGATCAAGATGTGATCTAGACCATCGACCCAACTCATGACAGTAGACCACGTCAGCTAGGGACATGTGGCACAATCAGGTAATGCCAAGTGTCAGACTGATTCAACATTTCAGGCACATGTAAGTCATGAATCAGAGTGACACGTGGCAGTATTCAACACGTGTCAATTCACGTGTGACATCAGCAGATGGACACCATATCGGAGTTTCGCAGATCGCGACTTGGGGAGGAAAAGAACCCAATGCATCAAGAATGTCGATTTCGCGATATGCGAAATCGCAATTTAATCGCAGCCATTAAGTTAAGAAGTGATCTGGACCGTTGATTTTCTTCATGAAGTATCGGGGATCGAGACTTTGAAGTGACAAAAACACTTGACAACAAGAATGCCAAAATCGCGATATGCGATATGGCGATTCAATCACAGCCATTAAATCAAGCTCGGATCTGGAACGTAGATGTAACTCCATATCGGAGTTTCGGGGATCGCGACATCAAGAGGAATAGAAAACAAGGCAACAAAAATGCCGAAATCGCGATATGCGATATCGCGATTCAATCAAAGCAATTGAATCGAGAATGAATCTAGACCGTTGATTATAGTTCGTGTCGGAGTTTTGCGAATCGCAATCTGGAGAGACAAAAGAAACAAAGCAACTTGAATTATGAATTTGGGATATGCGAAATCGCGAAAGCGCCTTATGCATAAGGTTGTGGTCACAACACTTGGTCACGGGAAGAGAAGGAGTTAGTCCAGATAAGCTCCATTTCGGAGTTTCGAAGATCGTGACATGAAGTCTCGAGACACTTGGGCTTAGGAATGCTGAAATGCCGAAACCCGTTTTAAAAAGGCAAGAATAATAAAGGCCATCCAATGGTGCGGATAAAACCTGAATGTTATCGGAGGGTTATTGTTCTTTCTCACAGATTAACTTTTCAGTTACAAATCCGTTAGTGAAATGGACTCATGATTGCCAATCAGTTGGCGTTTCAGTTGCTTAGATATTTGTCGTCATTTTTCCTAAGGATTTGGGAAGTTGAACCGTCGTCTTCGTGTGTATAAAAGAAGACGAAACAGACTGTGTCTGGTTGGCCGTTCTGCAAGTGAAAAAGAATGAAATTGTAAGAAAATAGAAGAAGAGGATGCACAGGAGGAGATTGAGCATATGTGAAGTGTGAGATGAAATGCAGAGCAGAATAACATAACGAGTTGAAGAAGAGCAGAATGAGAGTACGAGTTGAGGCAGAGCATACCTGCTGAATAGATAGAGGAAGAGAAGAGCAACATAACAGTGTGCAGAAGACCAGATTTACAGAACAAAGAAAGATTGGTAAGAACTGATTTATCTGTAAAGTTGAATGTTTATTTAGCCATTTATATTTTAGGGTGGAAGGGAGGTGCTTGAGAGGACTGTTGTCCTCAAAGGTTCAAGTGGGATCTTGAACACAGGAAGTTGTAGCTTCCATCTGGTTGTAGCCAGAGAAACCAGGGTGGCAGAGTGGTGCTAGGGAGAACAAGTGTTCTCTGTTATACAGGTTGGAGCCTATGTAACGGGAAGTTGGTGCTTCCATCCAGTTGGTGCTGGAACATTTAGGAAGTTGGTGCTTCCATCCATTTGGTGCTGGGATATTCAGGGAGTTGGTGCTTCCTTCTAGTGGGTGCTAGAGAAACCAGAGAGTTGGTGCTCTCAAACAAGTTGCAGCTTGTAAAACAGTGGTTGCAGCCTCACATTGAGTTGGTGCTCAATTATAGATGATGTACAGAACTTAAAATACTGCCTATCATTTCGAAGAAGAAGAGGTTTTCTCCCTTTATGGGTTTCCTCGTGAAGAATCTGTCTCTGTGTATGCTTTATGTGTGACTGTTGTTCTTTACCTTTACTGTCCATATGTCGTATATTGTTGATGACCACATGAGGAAATTTTAATAATGTTTTAACAGACTTAAAATTGTTTAAGCTCACATACAACTGATTCACCCCCCCTCTCAGTTGTATTAATAATTTCAACAATAGTTGCTTCTTCAAGCAGATTCAGTTAGTCAAGGATTTCTTCATATAAAGGCTCTCCATTCTGCTCCATAAACCCATTGTTGTCTTCTCTCCAAGGATATTAAACAGAACATCATCTTGAAAGACACAACCGAATGGTACTGAGATCTCTCGCATCTAGATATTTCTAGTCCTCATTTGTCATATCCATCGGTCTCTTTGTCTTTCCTGCCAATGCCTTTTGTAGACCTTGTTGCACCAATAGATCCCACACCTTGATCTTCCACAACTCAAAGTTATTTTTCCCATTAAATTTCTCCACGTCAAACTTTTCACTCGACACTTTTTTTTTTGGGATAAACATTAAAACTTTCAACACAAGTCAATTTAATTCTTTGACTAGTGAAAAATTACACAACTCCTAGGTAAATATATATGGAGATTTGTATTCACCCCACCCAATATATATATATATAATTTTCTTGGAGATATATTTTTTAAAATTTCAAAAGTAAGTTTGTTAAAAGGTCCATATATATATATGGACCTTTTAAAAAACTTACTTTTGAAATTTAAAAAAATATATCTCCAAGAAAATATTTTACTCCATCCTCTTAAATTTCAAAAATATAATATTTTAAAACATTTATTTCTCTTTCAAAATATATTTGGGTGTACTTTTATTTTTAAATCGATTTGTTTTTAAATATATGTACCTCCAATCGGTAACCAACTCCTCAACCTCCACAAGCAAGGACTTGCAAAGCAGGATACACCAAAACATTGGTCTGCAGATGCCACAAGGGTTTGCAATTGACCACAAAGATGAAATCGAATAGAATTTTAAATATTTGTGGACTTCTCCTTGGCTTTACCTTCGACCCTCTTCATGGATCAACTCTCCTTCTCTACACATGAGAAAACTTATCCTATGATTAGGAACCAACGATCTCAACAACCTGGATGCTTCTATGTGTGGACTCCTCTTCTTCTTCCCACAAACGAAAAAACACCTCAAACCTTCGAACCCTTGGCTCCAAATTTATCCATCGTAGGCTCCACGACCTTCACAGTGACTCTTCCTTCTTTGCACGTGAATGGAGGTTGAAATTGTCAGTCTTTTCCTTATGAACAGAGAAAACCCTCGGTTCTTCCTTCTCTGTGCGCGAATGGTGAACTTCTTCCTCTTCCTCGTCAATTTCTCCTCTTCTGTGCATGAATGACCAACGATCGAGGAGAATGGCCAACGTAAATAACCAACAATGACTCTTCCTTCCCTTTCCTTGGGCTTTGATACCACTTATTTTGCAATGAAATTGAAAACAACATAAAATAAGAGATCATGGTAAGACAATAATCACACAATAGACACAATCATTTTAAGTGGTAAATCCCTTAGTAGGGAAACATCCACTAGACAATGGAAATTGATATTTTATCGATCAAATAAGGAGATTACATAAACTCAACAACAAGCTTACTGCCCATGAATGACTATTTTTGCTTCTACCAGTTATATATTTATATCACAATTGCCATCAACTTAATTAAATTCTGAATGAAATGATCCAATTTATTTGGGTTAATTAGTTGTGATATGGCTGAAATCCCACACAAATATTCAATCCACCTAATTGGTTATCACCCATTGAACAAGAATTTCGTTTTCACCTTACGATGGTTAAACTTTGTGAGTACCCTTCATTATAGGGTTAAACATTTTTACTGCACTTCATTTTAACATGGGTCTAAGAAATTCATTTATTTATTTTTATATATTTAAATTTGGTTGTAATAACAGCTCCAATACAACACTACAAGCACAAAATAAGCAACTCAAAACCTGGAAATGATGCCATGTCTCCTCTAGTAGATGGTCTAGAAGTAACTTGGCCTCAACTATAGAACTCAACCTCAGCTATGAAAACTCGGCCCCGACTTCAGAAACTCGACCTTGGCTACAGAAACTCGACACTGACTACAGAAACTCAGCCTCAGCTATAGAACTCGACTTCAACTACATAAACTCAATCTCCACTAAAAAAATCAGCCTCAACTACAAAACTTGGCCTTGACTACAGAAATAGGCCTCGGCTACAAAAAATTGGCCTTGTCTACTGAAACTCGACCTCATCTATAGAACTCGACCTCGGTTACAAAAAATTCGACCTCAACTATAGAAATTGCCTTCAGCTACAAAAATCTGCTTCAACTACAAAAACTCAATCTCAACTACAGAACTCAGATGAAGCTCAAATGAAGACCCTCAATGGATCCTCCTCCTTGTCTAGCTAGGGTGGATGTTATACCAATGAAACCAAACCAACAGTGGAAGGGTTTTTCCAAAACCCCAATGAAAAACTTGGCTCCAAGAGCACTCCAAATAAGAGATCAAATCATAATGAGAAATTGAAGTGCTACCCCTCCTTTTATTCTTCTTTGATTCCCTTCTAGAACTTTCCCCTTTGACTTAATCCACATGACCCTTATTCCCCTTTTAATTTTCACTTAAATATTAAAGTTACTTTTTCTAATGTTTAAGTAACTATTAATATTAAAGTTACTTTATAACCTTTTTAACCCCTTTTTAATGTCAGAAATTGATTAATTGGATTTTAAGACATTTCCAGACACCATAAGTCCTTTTCTCATCCTCCTAGCCTTTAGAGCTTCTCGTCCCAGTTCGAAACGAGCTATTACACTAAGGTTTCCCTTCCAATAATATGATCCAAATAACACCTTAAGTGCATTTAATTAGATTAAGCTCAATAATAACTCCAAATTACGAGAATCGTGAGAATGCCACGAAACCAAGAACGAACTGTGCGGAAATGATCCTAATGATAAAAGATGGTAAATGGACTAGGATGAGCCTCATATAATTCCTCCAAATCCTCCAAGCTTACTAATAGCATAACCTCACCCTTATGCTTAGTTTGATACAAGCCTCAAAAGTCATCTCCAGTTGCATAATAGGGGAACCCAAAAATGGGGAAATTACAATCCTCCCTTCCCAAAGATTGCTTGTCCTCAAGCAATTCCATCACAACCCGACACTCCATCAATTGAACTAGAGTGAAACTGAAAATGATACTAGAGTCCCAAAACAACTTGGAAGATGTGAAGCACCCTCTGCACAATGTGTGGTATGGAAAGGTGATGACATAAGAGGCCTCTTGAATACTGTCAATAAGTAGAGAAAGTCAATACTGCAACAACTTGATCAACCCCTAAAAGAACGTCTCTATTAGGCAGTCAATCTCATGAGATAAAAAATTGGCTCTCTCCTTTATGGCAGATACTAAACTACCTAATACTGAAATCCCAGGGTCCCATGCTAATATTAGAAAGGAACCACCGTGTTGACGTTGCACCACTCTGATCATAATCGTTTGACCACCATGCCCATACTGCATCCTCCTCTCGTGGTACTCCAAGATGGAATACCTGTAAGGGTTGAACCTACTACCATGAATAATGTCCTGCGTAGACATTAAAGTGAATTCACGACTTGCAAATACACTGCCACACTCGATCTCTATTAGCATTGTCACCTATGTTTCCATGTACTCCAAATAAATGACCGGGAAGTGCGTGAAATTTGATAACTAATCAATCACTGCACACAAACTATTCACCCAATGTACCCTCGATAAACCTGTGATGCAATCTATCAACATGGTCTCCCACTCTCACCCAGAAGTGGCCAAAGAATACATCAATATTTTCAGATGAGTGTGCCCCGACCTTCTCTGTTGATAAGTCGTACACTCCCCCATATCTCTCCATCCATAATTTGTGAACCTCTCTCAGATCTACCTAAAATATCCACAAACTGACCTAGATGATATGAAACACTCTCTACTTATAGCACCGGTCTGCAGGGTGCTAATGCGAGAATCCATTTAAATGCCCCTGATAAGACATGCAATCATAAGCTGCATAAAATTAGTCAAATCCTCAGAAGACCACTTCTTGAAGAAACCAATCCTAAGCATACCAAGAGTAAACTCCAGAAAGCGAAAACTGGCCATCTCATTTGTATCAACTATTGAGCTGTCAAACACTGCAGTCCCAGGGTCCCAAGCTAGCCTCAAAAGGAACCCACCATGATGATGTTGCACTACTTTGATCATAAGTGGCTAGCCCTCATTCCCAGACTACAGTGTCCCCTCATGGAATCCCAAGCTGTAATGTCTAGAAGACCAAACCCCACTACTATGGATCATATATTGTAGATGTTACTTAGTGGAATCAAAGTCTGCAAGTCCATCGTCATACCTGATCCTATGTATGAAATACAAGAAGAAGGCTCATAAATATTGGTTGCAACAACAAGAAGAAGACCAAATAAAATATGCATCCTAGATAAATAGAAGAGAAAGAAATTTGAAAACTCACAAAAGAGCTCCAAGGACCATAACAAAGAAAGAAAGGATAAGAAGACAAAAAATGAAGGAGAAGTGCTATTGAACACCATATGTTCAGGGGGAGCGGTCCAAAAGAAAAG
Organism: Picea engelmannii; assembly: GCA_009831015.1. Classification (NCBI taxonomy): domain Eukaryota; kingdom Viridiplantae; phylum Streptophyta; class Pinopsida; order Pinales; family Pinaceae; genus Picea; species Picea engelmannii. The sequence continues at coordinate 1,352,826 of ML777762.1, read as the reverse complement.
ATAAAGATCATGAGCATGAGGACAGGGGGAGAGCATGATGACATGAGGAGTATGGAGTATGCATGTTTCCATTAATAACAAAGGGGAGATTGTTGGAAATTTTGTTTTCATTGATGTCAACCCTAGAAGAAGTTCAGAAGCCACAAAGATTGGTTGAAGAAAAAGAGCATGAAGGATATGAAAAATGCATATATAACATCCATGGATTGATATCCCTCGTCAATTTGTTTCCAACGATAGGTGGCATTCCACATGGCTTCCCATGGTTGAGAAGACATGCCCTCTTGAAGATGACCATGTGAATTGCAAATAAGAAGTTACAGGTCGGCCCTAAAATTAAAGAAGAAAAGTGTTGAAAATAAGAAGTGATAGGTCGTATCTGAAGTCAAGAAAAGGAAGTGATTGGAACAATATAAATACACATGGAATACCCTCTCATTTGAATTATCCAAGCATACAGTGTCCCGCGAATTTTTGGACACGAATTTTTGGTAGAGACGTTTTGGCTGCAAATTTTTGGCAGGGAATTTTTGCTAGCGAAGTTGTATTTGAGTAGGCCCTCACTGGTTGAGCATATAATTTCCCACAAGGTCCTCACAGGTGGACCTAGCCTCATCACGAGAGGGCCTGCTAGTTTCCCAGAGCTATCAAGCAAGGATCTCTGGTATTACAACTTTTGGCACATGTTGAGAGGTGAATTCTTGAAGATCTTGGCATAGGTTTTTATGCATTTTTTGTACTCAGTCTGATGGTGATGGTTTCATAAGTTGATTCTTTTATATACATATTTAAGGGTGGAAGGAAGGGGCAAGGAAAGGGGGTTGTAGCCTCCTTCCAGCTAGAGCCGAAGAATATAGGGAGTTGGAGCTTCCTTCAAGTTGGAGCTTGAAAATTAGGGGGTTGAAGCAGGAGAATCTTGGAAGTTGCAGCTTCCTTTGAATAAATTATTTTATTATATAAGAAAATCATTCAATGGATTTCCACATATATCTATTGTGCACTGTGCATTTCTTCTCTTTCTCTTTATTATATATTGAATATATAATTTGATTGAAAAGTAAATCTTTAAAAGGTGATAAATTGTACTTGATACTAATTCACCCCCCTCTCAGTATCAACATATTGACTGCAATAGAAGTTGCAATACAACACTATAAACACACAATAAACAACCCAAAACCTGAAAATGATTCCATGTCTCCTCTAGTAGATGGTCTATAAGTAACTCGACCTTAGTTACAAAACTTGACACCTCAGCTACCGAACTCAACCTCAGCTATGAAAACTCGGCCTCAACTATAGAAACACGACCTTAGCTACAAAAAATCGACCCCGGCTACAAAAACTCATCCTTAGTTGATGAACTCGACTTCAGCTAAAGAAATTCAATCTCCTCTACAAAACTCAGCCTCGTCTACAGAACTTGGCCTCGGCTACAGAAAATAAGGCTTGGCTACTGAAAGTCAACCTCCGCTAAAGAATTAGGCTTCGACTACATAAACTCGGCCTTAGCTACAAAAATCGACTTCAACTACAGAAATCAACTTCAAATACAGAAACTTGATCTCAGCTAAAGAACTCGAATGAAGCTCAAATGAAGACCTGGATGGATCTTCCTCCTTATCTAGCCAGGGTGGATGTTGCACCACCGAAACCAAACCAACAATGGAAGGGTTTTTCCAAAACCCCAACGAAAACCTTGGCTCCAAGAGCACTTCAAATAAGAGATCAAATCATAATGAGAAAGTGAAGTGCTACCCCTCATTTTATTCTTCTCCAATGCCATTCTAGAACTTTCCCCTTTGACTTAATCCACATGACCCTTATTCATCTTTTAATTTTCACTTAAAGATTAAAGTCAATTTTTCTAATGTTTAAGTAACTATTAATCTTAAAGTTACTTTTTAACCTTTTTAACCCTTTTTTAATGCCGAAAAGTAATTAATTGGTTTTTAAGACATTTCTAGAGTCATTTTCTCATCATCCCAACCTTTAGAGCTTCTTGTCCCAGTTTCAACAAGCTGTTACACTAAGGTGTTCCCTCCAATAATATGATCCAAATAACACCTTAAGTGCATTTAATTAAATTATGCTCAATAATAACCCCAAATTATGAGAATCGTCGAAATGTCATGGAACTAAGAATGAACTGTGCATAAATGGTCTCGATGATGAAATATGGTAAATGGACTAGGCTGAGCCTCATATAACTCCTCCAAATCCTTCGAGCTTACCGATATCATAACCTCACGCTTCTGTCTAGGCTGATATAAGCCTCATAAGTCATCTCCAACTACAGAAGAGGGGAACCCAAAAATGGAAACATTACAAAACACCTTACACTGATAAATGACAATCATCCTTATAACAGATCTTTACTATTTCATTCTTTGCACTTAATTAAATCAGGGTCTCATAAATAAATATGGAGTTTGGACACAGTCTTAATTAAACTACAATCTTAAAAATAATTAATTGGAAATGCTAAAACTAAAGACTTGGAACTTTCCTTATAAGTACATTGATTATTCCATTCTTTACACTTAAATAAACTACAATCTCAAAAATAAATATAAATATTGGAGGTAATCTTAATTAACTACAATGTTAAATTTAAAATTTAAAAATGGAGATTAGAAATGCTAAAACTAAAAACTTGAAACGTTTAAACATCATACTCATATTCAAAGTATAAAGAGACAACCAACTTAAGTATAAAGTTGGTTTTGAAATTGCAAGTTCTATTATATATATAGCCTAATGGTTAAGAACATGTGTTTCCTCTTAATAGGTCACAAGTTCAAATCCAGCCATATTAAATCTCATTTTCAAAATATTTATCACATTACCAACCTTCTTAACCTCATAACTCAAAAAAAAGAGTAAAGAATCACAAGTAATCACTTACCCTTTTAAGAGTGAACTTTAATCATCATCATCATCAATATATATGTATATAATTCCAATTTCAAAATTATAACTTATATATAGTAAATTTTAATTATATAAATTAGAAGCAATGTAAAACATTAATCTATTTATAATAAAATTAACAAATCCTTTCATTTTAAATACAAATATAATAAATTATCTTGATATAAAAAATAATACAAATTATTATATATATATATATATATATATATATATATATATGAAAGTAATTAATGTATATATTAATATACATATATATAATAAATGATCTTCATTAAAAAAAAAATAATACAAATTATTATATATATATATAAATAAGTAATGTATATATTAATATACATATATAATAAATGATCTTGATATAAAAAATAATAAAAATTATTATATATATATATGAAAGTAAGTAATGTATATATTAATATACATATTAAGAAGATTTGACGGTTTGTACAAATACATCCACGTCACATTTACAGTTGTTAATAATGGGAATTGAAAGTCCCTTTGTACGTTCTACATTTAAAACCTGCCGTCAAAAACGTTTTGAAAATGAAAATACTTCCCTTGGGACGTCGAATTCCAGGGCTGCGTGCTGGTAAAGGGAAATTGACGTACAACACTGTCCTAAGGAGAAGTGAATCTGATTGCATTTTCATATCGTAATATTGGATTCCTTCATGGGCCAAAGATAAAATAGGCAGGAGAGCAATGACCTAAAATTCCCCGCCCTTAAAGTCCCTGCCCTATTTAATAAATGAATCTAATAGGTTACCGATCTTTCTTCTGGGTGGGACTCTGCCTGAGACTATCGCAATGGATGGGGGTGGTGTTTATGCTTGCTAATTGTTCCCTTGTAGAGGACTCATTTTCCCAAATATACCTAGAAAATGGTTTTGGAATAATTTGGTGGTCGAACCATGCTCGCATCTGCATTGGGCGATTTGGTTATGAATGGGTCAATTTGATACAGAATCAGTTGGTTTGCTTTAAAAACCCTAAAAACAATTGTTACAAAAAATCGTTGTCTTTTTAGAATTGGATTTAATTTTTGATCTTATTTTTTAAAGGTTTTTTTTAAGCCGAAATTCAACCATATAAATTTACACTTAAGTACTATTTTTTGTTGTTCAGAATCTATTTTGAATATAGAAATGGATTGGGTAAGATGAAAAACCCCTGGGGCACTTGGATAATACAGAAATAATCACTCAAATTTATGAAACTAAGAATTTCTCACCAGAATTCGGGCTAATGTCTTCCAAAAAAATAGTCATTTCTTAGAAGCTTTAGCCTTTTTTTCGCCAGATTCGGGCAATATAAATTTACAAAAATCACTATTTTTTGTTGTTCAAAATCCATTTCTGAATGCAGAAATAGATTCAGCAAGATGAAAAACCTCTAAAGCACTTGGATAATACAGAGAAGAAAGATTAAGTTTCTGGGGATAGAATCTGATTTATCTAATAAAGAGAAGAGAGATTAAGCTGTTTTTCTGGTGTCATCACAATAGTTTAACATATAATTCAAAAAAAAACTTATACCCTTCTTCCTTCCCACTTATGCTGAAAATTGTACGATTCTAAAATTGAGACTTGAAAAAACCAACTATTTGAAATCTGTATGTTTTCTAATGATGTTAATTGATTTGAAACATGTAACATGAGGAGTCGTAGAAGTGAGTGAAACAGTTTCGTTTAAATTGAAATTGTCTTGTCTAATTAATTATTTTGTGTTTTTGTTTTTTCTTCTAAATTTTGTGATTTAAATATATATGAAATCACAATTTTTTGTTATTTAAATTGTAATTTAAATATGTATGAAATCACAATTTTTTGTTATTTAAATTGTATTTTTGATTATAAACATTTAACTTACTATTAAAACCATTCATCAATTTAAAACATTCATCAAAAGAAAATAAACTTCATATTCCTAGACTCAATCTAGTCGAACTTAGTTAATCCAGAAAATAATATCTAATATTAATACATTTACAACAATGTTATCACAATATTAATACATTTACAATACTGTTATCAGATCCAACTTATTTTATACCTAACACTGTTGTAAAATCCAACTTATTTTATATCTAAAAACATTAAAAATATTTGTTGAAAAAATCTCTCAACAAACTCAAACTATCGTCAAACTAATTTCTAATAGAAAAAACATTATTGGATGGTTCATATGTAGATTTGCACATGGATAGTTCATCCGAATCTCCATGTCCTTCTTCTCTTCCTGGCGTGATTAATCTTTCTTCCTGGCGTGATTAATCTTTCTTCGTTTTGAACTATTCCAACTTAAATTCAAATTTTGCAAATTGACCTCAAACTTCAACTTTACACTCGTTATTTATCTGCAGTGTCCTTATCCATGTTCATTCTCTGTTGTCTCCCGTACATGTAGTTGTCTGTTATTCCTTCACCATTACTTGGGTGGATAAGATGTCATCTTTTTCTCAATGGAAATATTCATGTTATTACCTACTATGTTGTAAGCATTAACATTTTATTATTTCAGTTGTTTAATATGAGCAAGATGTGTTATTTTTTCCATGTTTAACATGAAGTTTATATGTGGTATTTAAAAAAATAGATCTATCTTAACTCTGGATCTATTATGGGTTAAGAGACATCAAATCCTTCTAAATACAAACATTTTAACTTTAGATTTATCATGGATTTGAGAGACATTAAATCCTTCTAAATACAAACCCAAGATAAATCCAAAATTAAGATGAATCTACCTTAATTTTTATCTCACGTTTTTTTTATTCGTGAATTTCTTTCACTAACAAGTTTCCTCATATCCAAAGTTGAAAAATTCTGTTTGCATCACAAAACAAATATTCCAAGTTGAAACAGTATGTAAGTGCAGACATATCAAAACTGGATTGGTAACTACTCCCTTCCATATTACCTACCTGCTTTTGACATTAATCGCCATTTATTTTCTGGACATCAGCTTGTCACCGTAACTCATTGGACTTTTTAACAATTAAACAAGCCGTGCACTTATCCATCATTTCAACTAAATGCTGACTTTTCAATGTACCATATTAACAACTCATTTGTATTATTATTCACGTTGCTTACTGTTCACTGTACCATGTTAGTGACTCATTTTGTCCGCACCATCTATAAGACTACTTTTAGCGGTCACTGGTCAGGCGTGGACAATTATTACTTCTTGCAAACAGGTTCTATATACATGAATATTATTAACTTGATTGACACTTATCGGTTCTTAGAAACAGGATTCTATATACAAGATTAAATAATTCTTTTGGCTTATTACCATCATAATAATTAGTTGGACTTACCTGTGTTTTGTTTTAAAAAGTTATTAAAATATTTTTAAAATTTTTATATTCTAAATAATTATTAATTTTTGTAAAAATAAATAATTTTTTTATGATTTTTTTTTAGGATTATTCTTTATATTTATAGATAAATTAATGTGTTTTATTTAAAATGTTTTGAACTGGATTTAACATGAAATTGACCAAATGTTCAATAACATTAACTTTAATCAATCAAACTAACCCATCAAATTCCTATAAAACAAAATTATATATATAAAATCATCTTAATGACTCATTTCCATCTTATTTGTATTTTTCTTAAAAAAAAAGGATTTTAAACCTCTTTCAAATCAAGTTTTTATAGAACTTTCAACATATAATAAAAATAATAATAATAATAATAATAATCTATTTTTAAGGTCACGGCCAAGCCAGCACACCAAATTGGTGTATGAGACCTCCTTGTTTGTGGGACAAGGGACCCCCCTCCGCCCAACAATTTGACTGTTAAAGTCTACGAAGGTATACATACCCTACCTCGCTCTGGATTTGAACCTGTGACCTCTTAAAAGGAAACACATGTTCTTAACCCAATGGGGTGTTAAACAAACCAAGGGGGTGATTTGTGGGTTAGAGGGTTGACTCATGTGCCCACATGAACCCACCTCTTAGTTCATTAACATGGGCACAATCCCTCACAACAACGACTTTGTACAACCCACTCCCTTGCACAATGCTCTCGACGACAAATGGAAGTTAAGAGGAAGGTTTAGGTACAAGAGGGGACTCATTTGCCACCCCAAGCAATGAATTGCCCACATATGGAAATGGTTTCAGAAGAAATTATGGGGAACTCGCCTCTTATCAAGCTTGTATGGGGGAGTTTTCAAACTAGTTCTCTGTTTGTTTCTTTGGCTTTGCATTTCTATTGTTGGTGGTTTGGTGGTTGGATTATTGGTCTCGATTGCACTTGTGTCATGGCTTTCTGGAGTGCCAAGCGGGGAAATGGTATTGCTTAATCTACCAAAGCCACCTCGAAGGAAAAATCGACTATTGTTTCCTTCGCCACTATCATCAACCTGCAATCACAAGCTTTTCTGAAGTCAATTGAGGAGGATGTGAAGGTTATCAGGGCATACTGTGACGACCATGAGGTTGATGAGCAAGTGGCCCCTTTTGTCCTTGACTTGGGCTCTAGCATAGCCAAGGACACAATTTTTTTTCCGCAAGGTCGATTTGTACTGGCATACAAAGGTTTTTGTGGCCCAAGTAATGTTGGCCAAGAAGCCATAATTAAAAAATCTCAGGCAAAGGATGGATTCAATGGAAAAGTAAAACAAGCTTATGCTTACTCTTGTCTCTTAGATTGTTAAGAATCAAGGTGGTAATGTTCAAGTGGTCTCTAATAGCACCGCCTCCACCTCCCAGGCGTCTCCTCTAGGGATATTTGACGTTGGTTCGATGCAGGCTCGCCCTCCAACTTCACCGACATGTTTCAATTCTCCTCACTTTTTGGTTGCAAGTTTTATCAATATAGTTTCTCCTTATTATAGACTTAGCTCATTCATACTCTTGATAGTCATTTAGACATCTAAATATTTTTTGGTCTCAATTAAATATATCAACTTAGTTTTCCTCTAAGTAGGTCAACTTGCTCTCTAGATAGTCTTTTTTGAAAGGGAACTACTCTAACCATTTCCACGGGCCATGATTTCTTGTATATTATGTTTTTAATATAAGAAAAAACTTACTTAAAAAAGACATATATAAGGCCACTTTTAGTGGCCAAACATCACCAATAATTAATTCTTAGAAACAAGATTCTATATAGAAGGTTCTCTCTTGGTTGTGGAATAGTATTATATGTTATTTTGATTGTATATGGAAATTGGTGTTCTTATTTGGCTTATTCCTAAGTAGTTTTTTTTTTTTAAATTAGGTGCTTTTGCACTATAAGTGAAATATATCTCTTATACATTTGTACGTGTTATATATATATATATAATAACTGAGAGATTTTTATTAGCAAAAGAGTGTGGTCTATAGGCTCACAAAGTCTACAAACAAAAGAGCCGAGAGAAACAACAAAATTCCGGTACTCATAGAGGCTTCTTATCTTGACTACCACTAGATATTCCAGGTCTTATGTAATAGATAATTTAGTACATTTCTTTACAAAGAAGATCTTGTAGAAAATTCCAATGATGAGGAGGAAAAAACAATACATCAAATACTAGGCTTAGGGAGAGTCCTAGAATGTGTAGCTTCCTTCTCTGGGCCATCTGCTGGCATGCTCAAGTTTGGAAGAAGGCTTCCAACTGAGGGAGACGAGGCATTCATTGTCGATTCCGACGTCGGGAAGAGAGGAATGCACACAAATAGAGCCTGCAACGCTTCCAATTGTGATCAAAGAGCATCCATCTCATCATGTTCTTAGTGCATAGTAGTCAGGTGCTTAATTAAAATCTCCAGAATGAAGGAAACCCAAGAACATAAACCCTGAACTGAAATCTGGAATTGTTAAAGGGAGGACATGGGGTCATCCATCTGTGAGTTTGGATGAGGGGCTGGAGAAGGGCCATCCTTTCCATGCACCATTGAAAATGCTCATACATGTTGTGTGAACTGAGAATAGACTCCCACAAATTCCTATCTTAATGGATCGCGGCCCACAAGGCCAATCTTGGAGTGGAAAACCCACGAAATCAAACCAAAGGCAACTCCCTTGCTTCGAACCCTGGCTCCATGCTACCTAGACCCAAAACATACCAACACATTCTCCAAACCAAAATGACTATTGACCGAGGAGAAACACTAGAGATAATGAAGCCCCTGATTTGAACTTAAACTAGTTGAATTTCTCTTTGTCTCACAAACCAAAACAACATCAAATTCCCTACAATAAATCCTTCAGAAAACCCACACTGAATTCCTCACATGCCCAAGTGCCAGAACACTTACTTGAAAGTGATCCAAACTTAGTAGCCTCAACGATAACCCAATTAGGGAAGAATGAAAGGTTCATATTTTAAAACATGTTTTTGTATAGCTAAACTATCAATAACTAGTTAATGGGATTTTTTTAAACATTTGGTTAAAAAAATCATCTAAACCTACTATTGAGTTATCTAATACTAAAGAATTTTTTTTTAAACATTTGGTTAAAAAAATCATCTAAACCTACTATTGAGTTATCTAATACTAAAGAATTTTTTTTTAAACATTTGGTTAATAAAATCATCTAAACCTACTATTGAGTTATAGAGTACCAAAGAATAATTCTTTCAATGTCCACATTTTAAAATATGTTTTTTAATAACTAAACTACTAATAACTATAACCTAATAACTATAACCAGTTAATCGGATTATTTTTCAAAAGGTAAAAAAATTAAACCTTCTATCTAATTATAAAAACGATAATAAAAGTAAGAAGAACAAGTTAAATATCTCTTTTTATAATTTACATATAAGTTAAAAAAAAAAAACATTATAAACACGTAAAAACATGAAAAATCTTTGAATTGACTACTTCAACCCAATCTAATTACCTAGAATACATATAAATATTATTATAAAGGAATTAATATCCATAGTTATTATGACTTAATTATGAAGTATAATAAAAAGCCCAAATCTTTCTTCGAGGTGTAATTATGAAGGCTCGTGTGCTCACCGTAGAAGTTGGAAAGGAGGAATGCCACGCACATGCAAGCATTGAGTTTATTTTTCAGAAACCATAGAGTTTATTTCTCAGAAACCATAGTCAAGATCATTTTTGAGACTAGACTTACTTGTGTTTTGTTTGAAATCCAAAGATTCGTGTAAGAAAATAAGTTTTAAAAATTCATTTTATTTATTATTTCTATGGCATTTTTTCATAACAATTAAAGAAATGGCATTTTTTCATAAAAATTAAAGAAATGACATTTTTTCATAACAATTGTCATCGTGTTTAAATAAATATCAGAATCTTTTTTTCCTCAGAAATAAATATCAGAATCTATTGCCTTCAACATATGCAATTTATCTAAATAGGTATTTTGTATAAGCTTGTCGCATTAGATTACAATACAAATCAAAGCAGATACACATGGAATTTCATGAATGTTACAAGGAAAGAACATTGCTATACACTCAACTTTAAAAGAAAATAGTAAATAATATTAACTTATATGACATGATAAAAAATCAACATTATAGAGAAAATGAATACAGTTAAATATTTAATAAACATTATCAATCCTTGTCTCACAAACAAGGAGGTCTCATCAATTTGGTGTGGCTTGGCTGTGACCTTAAAAAATAGATTATTATTATTATTATTATAACAATGTGTACAAGTTGGATAACAAATCACTCATAAAAACTCTAAACAAAATGTTAATCACATAGTAGAGTGAAGTTAAACGAATCCATGCGATGATCATCATAGATTCGAATGGAAGGGTGGAGCTAGGGTTCGCATGACATCAAAACCCTAAACATGCATCTTTTAGGCGGTTTTCAGGTTGTAGACGTAGGCTACAGACTACCAACACGACTGACTAAAAGATATGAATCTTGAGGGGGCGTGCAAACCCCCTCATACCAAAATGTCGTTGCCAACGACAAAGCTGGAGCCAAAGCCAAGTGATTGACTTTCAAGCCGTTGCCCCATCTCCGTGAGCAAATGCTGCTAAATGAACACAACTTGGAAAAAGACATTGAGGTGGAAGCGAGAACGTCTCATCTAAAGGCATCTCGTACTTGGGAGCCTGGTAAATGCATTCCCCAAGCTTCCAAGGCACCAAGATATGTGATAAATTCCACTAGAGTGGGGGAGCACACTCAATTCATGAAAGAACATACCCTCATTGAAAAAAATTTAGGGTTATGGCCCTCAGAACGAGACCTCATGCTTTGGATCAAAACATGGTGGAACCCTAAAGGGGACTATGAACTCCAACTCAGCTCGAAAGGCTTCTTCATGATCATCTTTTACAATCTAGAGGACAAGGATCGAGTTTTTGAAAATGGCCCATACTTCTATAATTCTACAAGGCTTTTCCTTCGATTCTAGACATACCGCTTCAACCCAGAGAAAGAAGATTTCATGACCACGCTAGTCTGGATCCACCTCTACTCCCTTCCCCAGGAGTTCTGTCTTGAAGATATTCTCATGGGTATTGGTAATACCATARRYAGATATGTGAAATCCTCAAAGGCAACGAAGTAAAGAAAGTATACCTCYTATTCATGAATATGTGTATATATGGATATTTCCAAGGCTTTGCTAGGCTCGGTCACCATTGAGTATCAGGATGAGGACTGGATTTAGACCATCGACTATGAACACATTCCCTTTCGTTGTCAGAAATGTCATGAGCATGGGCATCTCTTTTAAGATTTCCCCCTCAATGCACAAGCTCCATCGATGGGGGAAGGAAAACTGAAAGATGGATTTACGCAAGTTATAGGACGTCGAAAAAACCCTTTAAACACGTCTAGTCAAGAGGGGAATCAGAAAATCCCTACCAGTAACTCTTTTGATGTCTTAACAAACCCAATTATAGAGCAAATAATAGACACATGCTCCCCTACCTTGCAAAATGAAGAAAATAAAATGGAGGATGGGGGGGACACGACCCTACAGTTGGATGACCAAGACCTTTTTTTTTTGTTTGTTTGTTTGTCTGTGACATGTGGGACTAACCTATGGCTAAGAAACCACGACTCAGGGGCATCTAAGATGTCAAAATCACCTGGGGATCGCACCCGGCCTGAGCCACACCAAGCCTTAACATGGCTGGATTTTTTGTCCCCGTAGGTTTTGAACCGGTGACTTTAACATCATGGAGTGCCTTAACATCACACTCTGTCACCGACTGTCCTACACCTCGGGGACGACGACCAAAACCTTGCAGATATAGATCTGGAAAGATTAGAGGAAGCCTTCAATAAGAAGGAACTACAATCCATCCCGATGGAGTAGTTACGGAAAGTCCACAAAGTCTTCATTGAGTCCACTGCAGGAGCCACTTCTAGATTGGGCATAAACTCCGATCCAGGCCCAAATCCCAGATGTACACCTCGAGAAGGAAAAAGGCGGGGACAAAAATCAACACAACAATTGATAAAAGAGGTAGGAAATTTTATGATCAACTAGGGCCAGATTCAACGTCTCACCGTGGGTTTCTTCTCACCCCCATCAAACTCTTTATGATGAAGAAAGTCACATGGAATATAAGAGGACTAAATAGAATATCCGAAAAGAGGATTCTTTGTAACAACATACAAGCAGAGGATCCAGACATTCTCCTTCTATAGGAAACAAAATGTGTCGGACAAACAACAAAATAAATCTTTAAGAGATGTTGGAAACACTGTAACTTCATCTACAATGACTCCAATGGTCCAACAGGAGGATTAGCTATCCTCTGGAAGGAACCCAACTACAATCATCATAGGTCAACCATTCTCCATAGTAGGCACCCTCTCTATGCATTACCGTTCTCTGGGCTCCAACAAGGAAGGAATCCTTACAAATGCTTACAGACCCCAAGGTATTTAGAAAAAAGACTCATTTCTTCATAGTCTCTCCTTCCTAGGTAGGTTGATAAGTCAAAATCGTTGGATTTTAGGAGGAGAATTCAATACCATCCTCACACTAGAAGAAAAGAGCGAAGGAACAAAGCGGCTGGAGAAATACAGTGGTAAGTTCTAAGAATTCATTGATCAACTCAATTTAATTTACATAGAAACCAGAAATGACACCTTCACCTGGTCCAACAGAAGATCCGACCCCCATCAAATTGCTTGCATACTGGACCGCTTCCTTATCTCATAAACTTTTATGCTTGAGGGACCTGCGATAGAAGCAAACATCCTCCCAAAATCAAGCTTGTATCACTGGCCAGTTCAACTTTGGATAGATACAATAGCCACACCCAAATTTAAGCCTTTCCGCTTTAAAAAATTATGGTTAAATCATCCAGACTTTCAAGAACTCTCCCAATCTTGGTGGGAAAAGGATGAGATCTCACATGGTTCACTAATGTACAAATTTCAACGAAGACTAAATAATTTCAAGATGCATGTTAGAGACTGGAATAAGAATGTTTTTGGGAACATCTTTCAAGGTCAAAGAACACTAGAGAGACGCTTGGAAGAAATCCAACAGGAAACCATTTTGCAGGGGCGCACAGACATTTTAAGTCAGGAAGAATAAATACTTAAACAACAACTCGAGGAACGACAAAAACATGAGGAAATACTCTGGAAACAGAAATCCATAGTACAATGGCTTAAGGAAGGGGGAAGGAACACCACATTTTTTCATCGCTCTATATTGCACCGACACTACATTTATCACATTACAAAGCTCGAAGATGCTTATGGAAACCCAATCCTTGATCATGAAAGATTAGAAACTATGTTGGTCAACTACTATAAAGAACTCTTATTAGAGCCACCAATTGGTAGAACCTCGACCATTAATAGAGTGACACAACATATACCGCCCCTCATCACACCTGAACAAAATCAATATTTAATGAGAACAATCACGCAGGAATAAGTGGATCAAGCAATAAAGGAAATGCCTTTGGCCAAGGCCCCAGGTCTTGATGGAGGTAGCACAATTAAATCCCCTAACGGACCAAATAATCAACCACCTCGAATAGAATGCCCGAGCCAGGAAATCCCTGAAGACTATTGGCATATTTTCGACCAAATGGCACAACCAAATAAACCACGACCCCAGACTTCCACTTTGGAATATCCTATAGTCGATCCGGTTGCAAATGCCCCAATGGAAGACAACGCATTACATAATCTTCCAACCTTTCATAGATTGATCTCAGAAGACCCTGATGCGTTCCTATTAGAATTTGATGTCCTGTGTAGAGGTTATTCCTTCACCATTACTTGGGTGGATAAGATGTCTCCCGTGGTTGTCTCCCGTGCATGTAGTTGTTTGTTATTCCTTCACCATTACTTGGGTGGATAAGATGTCATCTTTTTCTCAATGAAAATACTCATTTTATTACCTACTATGTTGTAAGCATTAACATTTTATTATTTCAGCTGTTTAATATGAGCGAGATGTGTTATTTTTTCCATGTTTAACATGAAGTTTATATGTGGTATTTAAAAAAATAGATCTATCTTAACTCTGGATCTATTATGGGTTAAGAGATATCAAATCCTTTTAAATACACACATTTCAACTTTAAATTTATCATGGATTTGAGAGACATCAAATCCTTCTAAATACAAACCCATGATAAATCCAAAATTAAGATGAATCTACCTTAATTTTTATCTCACTTTCTTTTTTAATCATTAATTTCTTTCACTAACAATTTTCCTCATATCCAAAGTTGAAAAATTCTGTTTGCATCACAAAACAAATATTCCAAGTTGAAACAGTATGTAAGGGCAGACATATCAAAACTGGATTGGTAACTACTCCCTTCCATATTACCTACCTGCTTTTGACATTAATCGCCATTTATTTTCTGGACATCAGCTTGTCACCATAACTCATTGGACTTTTCAACAATTAAAGAAGCCGTTCACTTATCCATCATTTCAACTAAATGCTTACTTTTCAATGTACCATATTAACAACTCATTTGTATTATTCTTCACGTTGCTTACT